>JBAMBR010000908.1:0-61890 GCA_037044475.1 Zaprionus obscuricornis
ATTTTTATTTTATTTTTCATATTCTTATTTTTTTAATTTTTTATAATTTATTTTTCATATTTTATTTTATTTTTTTTTTATGTTTTATTTTATTTTTTTCTATTTTATTTTATTTTTTATTTTTTTTTATTTTTTATATTTTATTTTATTTTTTATTTTTTTTATTTTTTAAATTTTATTTTTTTTTTATATTTAATTTTTTTTTTATTTTGTGTATTTTAATTTTTTTTTTTATTTTATTTTTTTTATATTTTTTTTTATATTTTATTTTTTTTATATTTTTTATATTTTATTTTTTTTTTATTTTTTTTTTTATTTTTTATATTTTATTTTTTTTTTATTTTTTATATATATTTTTTTATTTTTATATATTTTTTTTATTTTTATATATTTTTTTTTATTTTTATATATTTTTTTTTTATTTTTATATATTTTTTTATTTTATATTTTTATTTTTTTTTATTTTATATTTTTTTTTTAATTTTTTTTTAAATTGTAATAATTAATAAATTTATATTATTCAATTTTTTTTATTTTATTTTTATTTATTTTTATATACGTATATATATTTCTTTTTATTTTACATATTTTATTTATAAATTTTTTTCTATTTGTTTTTAAATTTTTTAATTTTATTTAAATTTTTTAGTTTTTTCTTTTATATTTTTTGTCTGCATTTTTTCTAAATTTTTCTAAAAATATTTTAATAATTTTTTTAATATATTTCTAAAATTTCATTTAATTTCATTAATTTAATTTTTTTTCTAGGATATCTAGCACATCGCATAAGCTATGCAAATAGCACTTACAAAATTCCTGCATCGTTTTATTGCCTCGACGCCGGCGCATTGTCATTTGTTCTGAGTGAAAAATGAATCTCAACTCAAATCTCAAAAATTTGCACTCAAACTTTCAACTCAACTCAAATTCAAACAATATTTGTGACTCAAAATCAAAAAAAAAAAAAAACAAAAAAAAACTCAACTCGTTTTGATTTCAAGATTTTGCCCATTTGAGAGGACGGGGTCAGCGGACGGAGACGAAGGCGGTATCATGGTGCTGTAGGTGGAAGTGGTTGGTGTTGCCGTTGTTGTTGTTGTTGTTGTTGCCAATGGTTTGAGGAGGCTGGAAGTGTTTGGTATACTCTAGATCTGTTACGTTATGGTTATAAATTATTTATTGCCCTCAGATACTCTGCAAAGGCATTACAATGGGGCCATTTGGACAATTTTGTGTGCGTTTTTCTCTTTCTCTCTCTGTCTCTTCTTCATGGAATCTTTCGATTGGAAAGTTGCACTCACACTCTTTGCTACTGCTAGAGACTTTGCTGGCAGATGTATAGATGAGAAGGGGGGCAATGGCAATGGCAGTGGCATAAATATTTTGGTAGAGGGAGTTGCATGTGTAGCTCGCATCTCGCAACTTCATTAACTTTGGCTGTGCGGCTAAAGTCATAAAAATTTGACGCTCACCAATGCTCCAATGTTTCTCTATACTTCCTCCCCCTTCACCCAGCGCTTTCTCCTTTTAATGTTATGCTGTTGTTCTTGTTGTTTCACAGACTATGTCCTGCTAACGCTACTCAAATCTGCACCCTTAAAAAATATAATTTTCACGTTTCGCACATTTCCGTTGCATACTTTTGTGCGCTTCGGCATTTTTGATGTTGTTTTTCTTTTAGCTCTTATTGTTTGCTATTGCTATTGCCTGACTGCCTGCCTGTTGTTGTTGTTGTTGTTATATTGTACTGTTATGTTTCCTATATAGATGTTTATATATGCAAATAGCAATATATGCATATATATATATTTGTATATTTAAACATCTCTATGCGATATACTACTTATACGTACATTATTTTATTTTATACAAATTCTTTGGCAGTTACAAATACAATGGCAAGTAAATGTTTGTTGTTGCTGTTGTTGTTTTGTTGTATTTTGGTTTTGTCGCTGGCATTTTAACGAGTTAATGCAGGACATGCAAATGTGAACATTCTGAATTCATTGAACTTTTACACGACGACCCCACAAACGACGCCGCCTTCGCTTTTGCTGTTGCTGTCGCCGCCATCAACGTTTCATGTCGTTGCCATCGGCTGTAACTCTGTGACTGCGACGTTAACAGCGACAGCGACAGCACGCGCTGTGGCTATGACTATGACTGAGGCGGCACTGTCTATGGCTGCTGTTGCTGCTGTTGCTGCTGCTGCTGTCGTTTGGCTTCGTTAACGTCAACGACGATAACTACTGCGACGTCGACAGCGACGTCGTTGTCATGTTATGAACATTGTGAGAAAGAGATATTAAAAAGAAGCAGTGCAAAGTTTACAACAACAACAAGAACAACAACAACAACAGGCAGCAAGAACAATAAGCGTTTATCTCTTTTTGGCTCTATTACAAGTCGATTATTTAAGTGAAGGGAATTGTTTTTAATAACATTGTAAAATTATTACAAGATTTTTAAATGCTCTTCTGTTCATCAAAGTTTCCCGTTATGCAACACAATATTAATATTTATTTATTGTGTTGCATAACGGGAAACATGAACAGAAGAGCATTTAAAAATCTTGTAATAATTTTACAATGTTATTAAAAACAATTCCCTTCACTTAAATAATCGACTTGTAATAGAGCCAAAAAGAGATAAACGCTTATTGTTCTTGCTGCCTGCTGCTTGTTGTTGTTGTAAACTTTGCACTGCTTCTTTTTAATATCTCTTTCTCACAATGTTCATAACATGACAACGACGTCGCTGTCGACGTCGCAGTAGTTATCGTCGTTGACGTTAACGAAGCCAAACGACAGCAGCAGCAGCAACAGCAGCCATAGACAGTGCCGCCTCAGTCATAGTCATAGCCACAGCGCGTGCTGTCGCTGTCGCTGTTAACGTCGCAGTCACAGAGTTACAGCCGATGGCAACGACATGAAACGTTGATGGCGGCGACAGCAACAGCAAAAGCGAAGGCGGCGTCGTTTGGGGGTCGTCGTGTAAAAGTTCAATGAATTCAGAATGTTCACATTTGCATGTCCTGCATTAACTCGTTAAAATGCCAGCGACAAAACCAAAATACAACAAAACAACAACAACAAAAGCAACAACAAACATTTACTTGCCATTGTATTTGTAACTGCCAAAGAATTTGTATAAAATAAAATAATGTACGTATAAGTAGTATATCGCATAGAGATGTTTAAATATACAAATATATATATGCATATATTGCTATATGCATATATAAACATCTATATAGGAAACATAACAGTACAATATAACAACAACAACAACAGGCAGGCAATAGCAAACAATAAGAGCTAAAAGAAAAACAACATCAAAAATGCCGAAGCGCACAAAAGTATGCAACGGAAATGTGCGAAACGTGAAAATTATATTTTTTAAGGGTGCAGATTTGAGTAGCGTTAGCAGGACATAGTCTGTGAAACAACAAGAACAACAGCATAACATTAAAAGGAGAAAGCGCTGGGTGGAGGGGGAGGAAGTATAGAGAAACATTGGAGCATTGGTGAGCGTCAAATTTTTATGACTTTAGCCGCACAGCCAAAGTTAATGAAGTTGCGAGATGCGAGCTACACATGCAACTCCCTCTACCAAAATATTTATGCCACTGCCATTGCCATTGCCCCCCTTCTCATCTATACATCTGCCAGCAAAGTCTCTAGCAGTAGCAAAGAGTGTGAGTGCAACTTTCCAATCGAAAGATTCCATGAAGAAGAGACAGAGAGAGAAAGAGAAAAACGCACACAAAATTGTCCAAATGGCCCCATTGTAATGCCTTTGCAGAGTATCTGAGGGCAATAAATAATTTATAACCATAACGTAACAGATCTAGAGTATACCAAACACTTCCAGCCTCCTCAAACCAATGGCAACAACAACAACAACAACAACGGCAACACCAACCACTTCCACCTACATCACCATGATACCGCCTTCGTCTCCGTCCGCTGACCCCGTGCTCTCAAATGGGCAAAATCTTGAAATCAAAACGAGTTGAGTTTTTTTTTTGTTTTTTTTGAGTTTGAGTCAGAAATATTGTTTGAATTTGAGTTGAGTTGAAAGTTTGAGTGCGAATTTTGAGATTTGAGTTGAGATTCGTTTTTCACTCAGAACAAATGACAATGCGCCGGCGTCGAGGCAATAAAACGATGCAGGAATTTTGTAAGTGCTATTTGCATAGCTTATGCGATGTGTTAGATATCCTAGAAAAAAATATAGTAATACAATTAAATAAAGTTTTAGAAATTTAAAATAATAAAAAAAATATTTGTAGAAAAATTTAGAAAAAATGCAGACAAATAATAAAACAAAAAAAATTTAATAAAATTAACAAATTTTAAAAAAACAAATAGAAAAAAAATGTATAAATATATGTAAATAAAATATGTAAAATATAAACAAATATATATAAAAATAAAATAAATTAAATAAAAATAAAAAAAAAATGAATAATATAAATGTATTAATTATTACAATTTAAAAAATTTAAAAAAATAAATAATATAAAAAAAATAAAAATATAAAAAAATATATAAAAATAAAAAAAAAATATAAGAAAAAAAAATTAATTTAAAAATAAAAAAAAAATAAAATATAAAAAATAAAAAAAAAATAAAATATAAAAAAAAAATAAAACAAAATATAAAAAATAAAAAAAAATTAAATATAAAAAATTAAAAAAAAAAATTAAATATAAAAAAAAATAAAATATAAAAAAAGTAAAATATAAAAAAAAATAAAATATAAAAAAAAATAAAAAATAAAATAAAATATAAAAAAAAATAAAATAAAATATAAAAAATAAAATATGAAAAATAAAATAAAATAAAATATAAAAAATGAAAAAAAAGAATATGAAAAATAAAATAAAAATATTATACTTTAAAAAAAATTCAATAATTAAAAAAAATTAAAATAAAAATTTCAAAATTTTAAATATAAATGAAAAAAGAAATGCAGGTTTTTACAGTTTACACATTCAGCTATATACACACTACTGACAGCAGCTACAGGGTATTCAGCAATGCCTTCAGACAGTCTTCTATGTGGCTTGTTGACTGTTTTAGCCAACAGGGAGGAGGGGGAGGACTGTCAGACAAGTGGTGTGCAGGCGTTGGCTAGAGTGGCTGAGGGCGACTGTGGGTGGCTGTTGGGGTGGCTGTTGGGGGAGGCTGGGGGCGTACACGAAGTCGCTTCAGAGGAAAACATTCGAATTGTTTAACAAACTCGTGACATAATTCGTTTGTTATGTCGTTGAGTGGGCCACAGCTTTATTCTGGTCGTACTCCGCGCAGCCGGCTTGCAGCTCCCCTTATAAGCTACAACTGTGTCTATGTCTGTATGTCTGTATGTGTGTGTGTCTGTGTGTAGGTCTGTGTGTCTATGTCTGTCCAGTGAGGCGAATTGAGTCGAAGGATTATTGTAAAGTTATGCAAAAGTGTTTAGAGGGTTATTCGTTGTGCTGCTTCCGTTGCTTAGGTGATGTCCTTAGACAATAATGGACACAGCTTTGTTAGCTATCAAATTGTATTTTTCTCTCGCTTATGCTATCTACCTCTCACTCTCTCTCACTCTATCTGTCAATTGAATTTTATTTTATTTTATTTTATTTTTTTGTTACTTTTGTGAACAGATCAAGAAAAACTTTAGCACTAATTTGTTGTTAGAGAATCCCAAAAAAAAAACAAAAATTTATAAAAAAAAAATACTAATAATAAAGTGAGACAGAGAGAGAGCTAGTGAGTGAGTGAGCGAGAGAGAATGAGTAGCTGAAATATTTATGCCGTAAAGTTTAACAACAAATTACAAACTACGAACTGAAGAACTCAAAGAGCAGCAGCAAGCAGCAGCAGAAATAGCAGCAATAGCAGCAGCAGGAGCAGCAACCAGCAGCAGCAAGCAGCAATCAGCAGCAGCAACCAGCAGCAGCAGCAAGCAGCAGCAACCAGCAGCAAGCAGCAATCAGCAGCAGCAACCAGCAGCGAATAGCAAGCAACAGCAAGCAACAGCAGCAGCAGCTCGTCCCAGAAATGCTATAAAATCTATGCCAGGGCTGCATTCATAATTCAAAGGACTCGCCTTTACCTCAGACTCTTCACCCCCCACCCCCCCATTGTACCTCTCTATCTAAGTCTTACGGGGGGGCGGCGGCGGGGTTAGTCGTCGGTATATATCGGATTTTGTTGTAGTTACTTTTGTATGTTTTTGTTAGCCAAGTTTTTAGGCACATGCTATCAAATACGCGCGGAGCGCCATTTTGTTTTAGGCTTCAGCCATTACACAACGCATTTGATGCTCTCAAAGGTCACATTATTTACCTTTTATATTCCCCATTCGTTTTTTGCTTTTTTCTCTCTCTCTCTGTTAGGGTATATCTACAGTTAACGGTTAACGGTAAACGGCAAAGGTTTTGTTCAACAGCGCTGCTGCGTGTGTGTGTGTGTAGTGTGTAGGGGGGTGGGGTGTAGGTTAAGTGTGTAGAAATTGACTTTGATGATGGGATTCGTTTTCGTTTTTGTTTCATTTTTTTTCTCTTCTGCTTCTTCTTCTCGTTGTTCTTCTCAGTCTTACATTTTTTTTTCTGCTCTGTTTTTTGGCGCATTGCAAATTTTTTTTGCTAACATTTTTCGCGTTTTGTTTTGCTGTTGCTCATGTTATAGTTGTTGTTGCTGTTGCTGCTGCTGTTGCTGCTGCTGCTGCTGCTACTGTTGCTGCTGTTGCTGCTTTTTGCTTTGCCTGCCAAAGAAGTTTCGTAATATTTTTTTTTTTTACTGCGTTTCAATCAATTTCTGCAGGTGTTGCCACACAGTGTTGATGCGTTGAAAGCAATGCCATAGGGTCGGTGCTTCTTCTTCCTATACATAGTTGCTTAACTCAGCTGCAGATGATGTGTTGCATAAAGATTAAACGTGAAGCCAGTAAAAAAAAAAAAACAATTGCAATAACATGTAGCATCTGGCATATGGCAAACAACATTTATGTGTATTATGCTTGCAACTTGCAACTATAGATAAATATGCGAGATAGAATTCTCTCAGATATTTATAGCTATAAATGTAAGCACTTAAAGGTTTAACATGTTTAACATGAAACTATTACTGGGATCAGATACATTAACAGCTTTACTTGTGTACCTTCATATATCTGTATCTATATAATTATCTCTGTATATACATATATCTATATATATCTATATATGCAGCTCTAGTTTTTTTTATATAATATTTATCACTGTGGATAAATATATATATATTTTTTTATTATTTTTTTAGATTTTATATACATATTTATTTTATTTAAATTTTTTCTAAATAAATATTTTGTTTTTATAAATATTTAATAAATATTTTTTTTATATTTTTTTATACTTAATGAATATATTTTTTTTATATATTTTTTTTTTATAAATTATTTAGTAAATATTTTTTTTATAAATATTTAGTAAATATTTTTTTTATAAATATCTTAATAAATATTTTTTTTATAAATATTTTTTTATATTTTATTATAAATATCTTTTTTTATATTATTTTTTTACAAATTTTTTTTATTTATAAATTTTTTTTTATAATTTGTTTTTTATATTCTTTCAATATTTTTTTTTAGATAAATATTTAACATTTTTTTTTTATAAATATTTTTGTCGCTGTAGATAAACATTATTTTCATATTTTTATCAAATTTTATATTTTATATATTTATTTTATTTTATTATTTTATTTTATAATTTTTTGTTTTATATTAGATAAAAATATTTTTATAGATTTTATAAATTTTATTTATATATATTTTATTTTATATTTTTATAGATAAAAATATTTTATTTTATATTTTTATAGACAAAAATATTTTATTATATTTTTATAAATAAAAATATTTTATTTTATATTTTATAGATAAAAATATTTTTATAAATTATTTTTTATAAATTTTATTTATTTTTATAAATTATATTTTTTTCTAGATAAATGATAAATATATTTTATAAATTTAGATTTTTTCATATATATTTATATATCTGTATAAAATCTAAATCTTTCAATATTGATATCAAATTATTTCTATCTCTCTCTCGCTCTGTCCCTCTTTCTCTCTCTCTCCTTTATTCAATTTTCTCGCTTACTCTACTCTCTCTCTCTCTCTCTCTCTCTCTTCTCTTTCTCTCTCCTTCAACTTGCCAATATCTATTACTCCTTCACTTTATGATTTTTTCTCAAAACTTTTAGCTTGAAAAAAAAAAATGTCAAGTTTCGATTTGTTTAGCAGCTAAAAAAAAAAAACTTTGTGTTTTTTGACTTTTGCTTTTGGCTTTTGGTTTTTTTTGGTAAAAATTGTGTTTAGGGAAGTTAAATGCATGCGCATCTTTTGCGTTACCTTTATATGAAACGCTAGGGGACAGTGATGGTCAGCTATTTAATTTGTTCATTTCCCAGCAGATGTATAAAATTTTTTATATATATATATCTTTATGTATCATATAGAGCTTTATATATATGTTTTGTATATATAGAGCAGCTGAACTATATATGGCAGCATTTTTCATTTACTTGCCAAGGCATAAAATTTAATATTTGCGCGCGTGTGCTTAACCCCAACTTGAGTTACGCCTTCGCTTTGTCCGCCCCCCCTCATTCTCATCCTCATCCCCCTCTCACTCACACTGCGTGCTGCCTTGGCTCTGCTACGTCATTGCCTCAACGTATTTATCTATCGCATCGCTTTGCGCTGCTCTGCTGTTCAGTGTGTATAACTGTATATGTGTATATGTGTGCGCGTGTGTGTGTCTGTATGTGTGTTTGTGTGTGTGTGTTGAGTTCTCATCGTCTCGTTGTGATTATTATGCCATGTAATCTGCTTCATATAACAACGCGTTGTGACGATGAAGCATATATGCGTGTGTGTGTGGCAAAGTGGCAAGTGGCAAGTGGCAAGTACTTTTAATACTTTCACCTTCTCTCAACGTGCAACAGCAACTGTTTAACCCAACCTCCAACCCCTGAAACACTTCCCCAACTCCTTCCCCGTCAACATACAGATACACATACTTACACATACTTCAGGCAAAAGTCCTAAGGGCCCGTTGGGAATTATCCATACATATTCATCGCGTTACACTTATACACACACACATACATGAATAAACATATACATATTCATATATAAATATTTCAGTTTTTAATCTATTTTAATGGATATTATTTGAAATGAAGAAAACTTCATCTTGCTGGCATGTTGACTGAATGAAATGTTCCGGTTTTACATTTTACTTTCTATAATTTCTTTGTCGCCATATTTTTTTTCTCTCACTCTCTCTCTCTCTCTGTCTTTCTCTGACAGTTCTTGGTTTAGTTTAATTTTTTCTAATCTTGCTATAGTCGCAACATAACAGACAAATCGTCGCGTCGCGTCACATCGCATCGCATCTCGACGGACACTTTGCGGACGCGGCAAAGTATGCAACACTTTTTTTCTCTGTGCTACGCGCAACTCTTCGCCAGTATCTATATCTGTAGAGCAGTTTACTCTCATTCTTCTCAGTGTTTGTGTATGTTTATGTTATTGTTGCTGTTGCTGTTGTTGTTTCGTAAGCATGTATGTGAAGCTCTGCAAACAGCTCACGTCGCATATTTATAGGCTGCCAGGCATAAAAAGCGATTTCAACTCGAAGCTCGAGCCGTTTGCCAAAAGATTTACAAAATGTTTTTTTTTTTCTTTCTCTCTCTCTCTCTTTCTTTCTCTATAGCATTTTGTATGTATGCGTATACAGTGTGTGTGTGTGTGTGTGTATATACAGTTTATATTGCTGCAATACTCTATGTATTATTTTATGCTACTATTAAAATAGAAAATTAGCCGGAGAGCTTAGAATTTAGATATGCTGCAAATGTGAATAATAAAATGTGATAATAAAAAATTAAATTAAATAAAACAAATAAAAAAAATAAAATAAAATAAAATGAATTAAAAATTAAATTAAATAAGAAATAAAATAAATTTTTAAATTAAATTAAATTAGACATAAAATGAATTATAAATGAAATAAAAATAAATAAAACAAATAAATAAATCCAAAAAAAATAAAAAATAATACAAATTAAAATTTAAATAAAAATATATAAAAAAAATAAAATAATAAAAATTTTAAATAAAATAAAAATTCAAAAATATATAAAAAATATATAAAATAAAATAAAAATTAAAATATAAATAATAATAAAAATGTAAAAAATAAATGAATAGAAAATAATAATAATGAAAATTATAAATAAAATAAAAATTAAAATCAAAAATAAATAAAAATATATAAAATAAATAAATATAAAAAAAATAAAATTAATACAATAAATAAATATAAATAAATTAAGAAAAATATATAAAATAAATGAACATATAAAATTAAAAATTAAAAAAATATATAAAATAAATAAATATAAAAAAATAAATAAAAATATAAATATAAATATATAAAAGAAATAAATAAATATAAAAAAAAATAAAAAATATATAAAATAAAAAAATATAAAAAAAATAAATAAAAATATATAAAATAAATAAATATATAAAAAAAATAAATATATAAAAAAAATAAATAAAAATATATAAAATAAATAAATATAAAAAAAAGTATATATAAAATAATAATTATAAATAAAATAAAAATACTAAATATAAAATATCAATACTAAAATACACAAAAGCAATGATTGAAAGTCAAAGTAAATTCTTAAGAAATTGCAACAATTGAACTAAATCGCATTTCAGGAGATTTAGTCATAGCTTAAAATCAAAAGCAGATCATCAGCTGGTCGACCAGTGGCTACAAATATGAATTTTGTATTTATTTTTATTTTTTTTTTTGTATTTTTTTGTATATTTTGTCATTCAATGATTTTGGCTTAACTTGCAGTCGCATTTGTTTAGGCCAAGCTCAAAAGTTTTCTTATCACCAACTGCAGTTAAATATTCAAATTAGTTTTTATTTATTTTTGTGCCAGAATGCCAAAAAAAAAAAAAAAAAAAGCGTAGAGCTAAAACGAACTAAGAAGCTAAGCAGCTCAAGACTAGATAGCAGAACATACAAGCTACAGAGAGAGAGAGAGAGAGAGAGAGACATGCATAGACATGCTTACATAAAAACTCTGCATGTCTATGTGTATGTATGTGTGTGTGTGTGTTGTTGTATAGATAAAGATAAAGCTGAGTTAGTATATCAAAAAGTGTTTGCACAATTTGTTTAAATTTCATGCTACTCCAGACAGAATTTCATATAAAATGTATAAGTATTTATATGTCTATGAGTATATGTGTGTGTTCGTATGTGTGTGTGTGTTTGTGAATGAAACATGCAAATAATAAAAATCGTTTTTTAGTGCTACTGCAACTGTCAAAGGCAGACGGAGCTGGTAAAACAAAACCTAAACGGGTTTTGAGCATTTGGTCAAGTGCAAATTTTGGTTACAAACACAGAAATATAGCAGGGAGCATAAGAGAGAGAGAGAGCGAGAGAGAGAGTGAGAGAGCGAGAGAGAGAGCAAAGTGAGCAGAGTAAAGGATTAAGAGCACAAAAAAAAAGCGAAACATACAACATTTGAAATTCCATTAAAATTTGTTGCTGGTTGTCACAGAAATTTTACACTTACAACAAAACAAACAGCAAACAACAAACAACAGCAACAACAGCAACAATAACAACAAGTATACGCAACATTAAAGAACACTTTCAACAGTAGATGTAGGGGTAGGGGTAGAGGTGAAAACTTCAATGTTGGTGCCGCATGTTGCGTATACGCAACGCTTTGCCAGCCGTGTCAAAAGCGGGCAAAAGCTCATTTCATTAACTGCTACCACAGGACAACGACGAAAACAGGACGACGATGACGACGACGACGACAAGCGTACAGCACAATCTGTTGCTGTATATTTGGTCATAAATATGTCTGACCTGCCGTTTCACTGCCCCCCCCACCCACTGGCAGGCTGACTGCCTGCCTGCCTGCTACTCTGGCATCTAACGACACCTTGGGCCGCCCACTTGGCCTCTGAACGTTGTTTTGGTTACGCCTACAATTCCTCCTAAAAAAAAAAAAAAAGACAAACACACACCTCTCACTCTGTCTCTCATTCTCACACTCTCTCTCTCTCTCTCTCTCTCTTTCATTCGCCCACTCAGTCACTTTATCAAATTAATTACTTTTTCAACAACAATTGGATGGGCGCACAGTGTGGCAAAGTGGGCGCACAGTGGGGCACAGTTAAGGTAGACAAGTCAAACTTGGCTTTGAGCAAAAAGCAAAAAAAAACAACAAAAACCGTTGTGTGTTTACTTACAACATTTGGCTTGTTTTATTGCTGCTGCTGCTGCTGCCTGCCTGCTGCCTGTTGTAGCATTATAATCACGCACGCAACTTGAGACCCAAGCAGATTAGATCCAATGGGGATTATGGCAACAAGAAACAGTTAAAAAAAAAATAACAAAAACTATGGGGAAAATGTGAAAGAGTTGACTTTTTTTTTTTGTTGCCGAGAGTGTGAAAAAATAATAAAAAAAAAGATGTAAGTTTTGCTTTGATATCAGAAAGTAATTATATAGCTCTCTCTGTGTGTGATTAGAAACTTTTGAAATTAAAGCTACAGAAAGAACAAAAAAAAAATAGAGAAAATAATGAGCATAAATAAATTGAAGCAGAAGAAGAGATAATAAATAAATAAATAAATAAATAAATAAATAAATAAATAAATAAATAAATAAATAAATAAATAAATAAATAAATAAATAAATAAATAAATAAATAAATAAATAAATAAATAAATAAATAAATAAATAAATAAATAAATAAATAAATAAATAAATAAATAAATAAATAAATAAATAAATAAATAAATAAATAAATAAATAAATAAATAAATAAATAAATAAATAAATAAATAAATAAATAAATAAATAAATAAATAAATAAATAAATAAATAAATAAATAAATAAATAAATAAATAAATAAATAAATAAATAAATAAATAAATAAATAAATAAATAAATAAATAAATAAATAAATAAATAAATAAATAAATAAATAAATAAATAAATAAATAAATAAATAAATAAATAAATAAATAAATAAATAAATAAATAAATAAATAAATAAATAAATAAATAAATAAATAAATAAATAAATAAATAAATAAATAAATAAATAAATAAATAAATAAATAAATAAATAAATAAATAAATAAATAAATAAATAAATAAATAAATAAATAAATAAATAAATAAATAAATAAATAAATAAATAAATAAATAAATAAATAAATAAATAAATAAATAAATAAATAAATAAATAAATAAATAAATAAATAAATAAATAAATAAATAAATAAATAAATAAATAAATAAATAAATAAATAAATAAATAAATAAATAAATAAATAAATAAATAAATAAATAAATAAATAAATAAATAAATAAATAAATACTAAAATCAATTATTAGATTTTGCACTCAATGTTCATGTTAAATATTTGCTGTTAGCTATAAAAAAAAATAAAATCGTAACTATAATAAAAAAATAAAAAACTTTGTTTTCAATTTGAAATTTTGCTTTTAAGTTGCACAAGTTTCTTGAGCTCATTATTATTAATGTCGCAACACTATAATATGCGATACTTTCTTCTACTCCTGCCGCTGCTCCATACACACACTCGAAACACTCTACACTCCCATTGACTTTTAGCCTATATATGTTACTCTATCTCTCTCTCACACATACTCTCTGTTTTGCTGCTTAGTTTTGATGCATGTAGCATGAGCTGAAATCGCATTGCGAGACATGTGAAGTTGTTGTGACGTCATTAGGCAAAGCAGCAACAGCAAAGAGCAAAAGGCAAACAGCAACAAAAACAAAACAAGAAAAGAAAAAGGAAACGGCAATAAAAATACAGTTTAAATATAGTTCAAGGAGTTGCCACACCGTCCAGCCATACATCCATTCAACCATCCATCCATCCATTCCTCCGTTCGCCTGTCCGTCCGTCCATACATTCAGCTGGTCTTTGGCGTTGTGCGACTGCGAGAGAAGAAAAAAAATGAAGAAAATAGTGTCACAAAAGGGGGAAAATCAATAATAATAATAAAAGAGACGCAAAGAGAAAATAAGAGTGTGAGAGAGAGCGAGAAAGAGAGAGACAGAGAGTGAGAAAGCAATAGTGAACGCAAAACCCTTTTTAGCACTTATAATAAAGTAATTTAGTTATTTACTAAAATATTTAGTGCACAGCAGGCGAGCGATGGGCGCAAAAAAAAAAAAAAAAATATTTTATTAAATTTTTGCAAAAATTGCAGTAAATGTCAAATGTGGGCGGGGCAAGAGTTGAACAAAAAATACTAAAACTAAAATTAAAAATGCAAAAAAAATATAAATAAATAAAAAGAAAAAAGACAAGTTTTTGGCGCGCGCGAGAACAAAGCTGCGCTGCGCTGCATATACACATATGTATGTATGTATAGGTATATGTGTATGACAAGGACACAGCATTGTGCAAAGCCTGTAATTAAAAATATATAAAAAAAAGGGCATGCAAAAAAAAAAAGCACAACAAACAAGCAGCGAGAAAGAGATAGAGAGAGAGAGAGCGCGCGCTGCGACTCAAAGGCAGCACTAATATAACCACAACAAAACTGACAGAAAGATAGAGAGACAGAGAGTGAGAGAGAGAGAGAGAGAGGGAGAAAGAGACAGAGTATGGAAGCGACAGAGAGAAGCAGTTAACTTAGCTGTCCAACATGGCGTATGTGTAATTTCATATTGTCAGCCAAACGACGACGTAGATGACTTTGTTTGTCGCTGTCCTCGCGCACTTTTGATCTTTTTTTTTTTTGTTGCAAACCTGTGGCCAAGGCATTTTCACTGAAACTAGCTAACGAGATGGGCTGACATTACAATAAGGCGTGGCACTTGCTTTCATAAACAAAACTGAAAAAGAAGAGAGAGTAGGAAAGGGGAAGGGGGAGGTGTAGAGGGAGGGGAGGAGATATGAATAAAAAGGAAAGGGATGATAGTCTAGTTTTAGCTTAGTTTAGGTTTAGGTTTAGGTTTTTCAGGTGCGTGTCTGACGCTCGTCACTTCAAAGTTGCCTTTGCTGCGCCAAAGTAATTGAAAATGTAAATGGTCGACACGAGGACAAGTGGCAAATGTTGCTGTTGATAATAACAAAAAATATAAAAAAAAAAAATACACTGTGCAAAAAATGCAAAAAAAAAAATAATAATAATGAAAGCAAATAGACAGCAGTAGCTAAAATGCAGAATTTGATGGCATTGTGTCAGCGTGTTGAGGATCTTAGCGACAGCAGCAGGTGTAAAAGTCTAATGAGCTTAGCTGCTGTTATATTTACAGGGTATCTAACAATGTTGGCTGGAATTTTCTTTTTTGCTAATTTAATGCTGTGTATTAAGCAGTATATATTTTTTTTTGGTATTTTTTGTTGGTATTTTTTTGGTATTTTTTTTTTAAATTTTTTTTTGCAAATTTAATGCTGCGTATTAGGCAAAATATATATTTTTTTTATTGGTATTTTTTGTTGGTATTTTTTTGGTATTTTTTTGTTTTTTTTTTGCAAATTTAATGCTGCGTGTTATGCAAAATATATTTTTTTTGTTATTTTTTTTTTTAGTATTTTTTTTAAATATTTTTTTTTAGTATTTATTGGTATTTTTTTACATTTTTTTTGGTATTTTTTTTTTTTTTTTGCTTATTTTTGCAAATTTAATGCTGCGTATTAAGCAGTATACATATATTTTTTTTTGGTATTTTTTGTTGGTATTTATTATGGTATATTTTTGGTATTTTTTTATATATATTTTTGTGGTATTTTTCGTACATGTTTTTGTTTAGTTGCCGCATTTGTGGCTTTTGCCAAATGTTTTGTTTGCTTTTATTATTATTAATTGCTTATTATTTTAATGCATCAGCAGCAACAGCAGCAGCAACAGCAGCAACAACAACAAAAACCCTTTTTTTTGTGCTATTGTCAGCTGTGTGCGCTGCGGTTGGGCAAATAAATTAAGTAATTAACTTTAACGATTACCATTTGCTTATTTGTTGTTGTTGCTGCTGCTGTTGTTGTTGTTGCTGCTGTTGTTGCTGCTGTTGTTGTTGATGTTGCTGCTGTTGTTGCTGCTGTTGAAAATTTGTTTAAATGAATTTTTATGCTTGGCATTTGATTGTCCAGCTCACACACACACACACTTCCTCTCTCTTTCTCACTCTCACACACACACTCTCTTTCTTTCTCACTCTGTCACACACACTCTCTCTCTCTCTCATCACACACGCATATATGTTGCATACATAGCTTGCTTTGAGCACTTGCCACTCCTCTTTATATTTTGGTACATTTGCATTTAGTGCAAATCAATGTGAAAAATTTTCTGCAAATTGCGGAAAATCGAAAAATCTGCCCCTAACCAACGAAAAAGGAGTGAGAGAGAGAGAGAAGGGGGAGAGAGCAGGAAAAACGAAAAACAGGCAAAAAAAAAATGAAGCCAAAGGCAAAAATTCGAATTCATTTTGTTGTCCAGTTGCATTTCTGATGCATTTTCATTCACTGTGAATTAAGTTGCACTGACTCCTCGCTCTCTCTCTCTCTCTCTCTCTATCTCTATCTCTCTCTGTGTGTATGTTGAGTGTTAAAGGGACTTTTGAGGTTTACCTACTGCTGCTATTAGAGTTTGATAGTGTTGAGTGTTGAGTTTTGAGAGGTAGAGGAAGCTGCCTGCAGGTGTCTGATTTTACGCAATTTTGCAATAATTTTTGCTGCGTATCAATTGCTGTAAATGTTCTTCATGCAATTGCTAACAGCAACTGCAAAATGTGTGTGTGTGTGTGTGTGTGTGTTTGAGAGTGTAAATAAAATTAACGTGTATTTTGCTATACGAAATTCGAAACATTTTTTTGAAAATTGCCAAAGGACAAACAGCGAAATTTCAATGCAAAAGGCAAAGAAATTTTATTTTTTTTTTTCAATTGTATTCAACGGGTATTTTTTTTTTGTTTTTTTTTTTTTGATAAAATATTCAAAGTTTGCTATGTAAAAAAAATAAAAAAAAAATATATATATATATATGTATGTATATAGAAATAATAAAGAATTTGTAAAGTTTGTAGTTAGAGCGAGACAAAGAGCAAAGTCTGCTGCATTTTTGCTCGCTTTTTTTTTCTTTCTTTTTTATTATTAACTATTTTGAAAGTCAGTTCAATCAATTGGCCAGACATCTGAACAGTATATATATATATATATATATATTTTTTTTTTTCCCCATTGTTGTTGCCTTACAAAACTCTATGTAGCATTTTTTTTTTCATTTTTTTTCATTTTTTTGCACAATTGTTAAAGTTGAAAATCCATTTCGGGGAGCAAAAAAATGCAACTTTTCGCAGACTTAACTAACACTTGCATTTAGCGCTTGCTATAACTGTAACTCTTCACTACACACACACACACATTGTCTCTCTATCTCTCATTCTCTCTCCCTGTCTCTCTCTCTCTCTCTCTCTCTCTCTCACTCTCTCTCTCTCTCTCTCTTGCTCTTTACTGCCAAATACCTATAAAAAGTCTTATATCACACTTAAATGCAATTTTCCGCAAGTTTTCTGCTGCTACTTCTACTGCTGCTGCTGCTCCTGCTGCTGCTTCTTTAATGTCTTTTTTTTTTTTTTTTTGTGATTTTTTTTTATATCATTTTCTTTACATTACGCGCGCTGTGTGCAAGTTTTGGGTGACAAATAGTTTGAGTATTTTTTTTTTTTTTACACAGCTTTGATAATGCCACGCCTTACGCCCATGTTGCTCACACTAAGCAACAAATTTCCATGCAATTTTCACCACCTTACACTCTAACTATCTCTATCTATCTCTCTCTCGCTCTTTTGCTCTCCCTCTCTCTCTCTCTCTCTCTCTCTTTCGTTCTCGTTTACTTCTTCGTTAGACACTTGGCACGTTTCATTTTGGCATTTTAATATCGCAAAACTCGCGCGCGTCAGTTGCAAAAAAAAATAACAAAAAACGCGCGCAGTGTGAGTCAGCGGCGCGTTTTATGCGCGTTTCTTTAGCGTTTTCTGCACTAGTAGTTGTGCGCGCAGATGTTTTTCTTTCTTTTGATTTTCGTTGCAACTGCACAACATACACAGAGAGAGAGAGAGAGAGACAGTGACAGACAAACATATGTAGACAGACAGAGAGACATGCGCGCCCAGTGCTGCCGCTGTTGCTGTAGATTCCGTAGAATTCTTCTCATTGCTATTTTGATTTCAATTTCGTCGCGTCGCGTTGCTTTTGAGCGTTGCGTCTTTTCTTTGTTTTCATTCGTTGTTCGCTGTTATTGTTGTTGTTGTTGCTATGCAGCTGTTTTATCTATCAGATGCTTTAGCTCTGACTCACAGCTATAGTAGCTGCTGTCGCTGCTGCTGCTGCTGTGACTGCTGCCTGTTGCTGCTTATCGTGCGCTGTGACTGTATATTGTCGTCTTATCGCCACGATAAGTGCTGTGCAAGAGAGAGAAAGAGAGAGAGAGTGAGACAGCAAGAGAGAGAAAGAGAGATATATATTATATATTACTTGATCGAGATGAGGAAGTCATCATATAACAATTATGATGCGATCATAAATCCAATTAAAGTTCAGTTTCAAATTGCTTAAATTATTATTGTTATAGTTATTTCTTGTTGTTGTTGTTTGTTGTTGTTGTTGTTATTGTTATTGTTATTATTGTTATTGTAACTCATTATCAGCGGCATAATGATAATGATTGCAAGGAAAAAATAAAAAATGATATTTATTTATTTAATGGCAGCACGCAAAGCGAAAGAGACTTGAAATGTAACTTCAAATGACTTGCAATCTCTCTCTATCTCTCTCTCTGCTTATCTCCCTCTCTCTCTGTCTGTCTTACACTTGCAATTAAACTAATTACAAATTGAATTCTAAAGTCATTAATTTGAAAAAAAAAATAAAAATAAAAAATAAAACATAAATTATATGCATAATTTATAGGTGAAATAAGGAAGTAAATGTTAAAACAAATTAACATTTATTTCTTTTGTTTTTTTTTCTTTTTTTTTTTTATAACAAACTTGAAGAATTTCATGTAAATTAAGTTGATGAAATACATTAAATGTCTTATTAAAAATTGATACAATTTTTTTTTTTTTTTTGCTCATTATAGAAAATATTATTATTATAATCGAAGAAAAAAATTGTAGAAAATTTTTTATTTTTTTTTTTTTCATTATAAAAATTTTTATTATAATCGAAGAAAAAAATTGTATAAAATTTTTTATTTTTTTTTTTTTGCTCATTATAAAAAATATTATTATAATCGAAGAAAAAAATTGTATAAAATTTTTTTTTTTATTAATCTTCACATTCACATTTTCATCTCATTTATCGCAATCAATTTTCTGATTCATATTTATTTTTTTTTTTACTGTGTAGAATTTCATGTTAAAAAACAAATGATTTGTGAAATTCGCAAGAACAAAAATTAAAGAAAAAAAATGTTGAAGGAAAAATAATATATATAAACATATACATATATATATATATATGTATACATATTCATCTACGACATCTATAAAAAATATTTCGTCATTTTTTTAATGGAATTCTATTTTTGTGCTGTTTATTGTTCTTGTTCTTGTTCTTGTTGTTATTATTATTATTATTTTTTTTTTATATATATTCGCAATTAGGCAGAATTGTGTTTTCAGCTAATTTATAAATGTTTTGTGCTACCGAACATTTGGCAAATTATGCAGCAACATTTTTTTTTTTGATCTATTTTTAACAGATTTATAGATATAAATAAATATATCTAAATATTAGACAATATTATGCATTGAACATTGAGTTTAATAAACAGCAGCAAATATATTTTTAATATTCTGAAAAAAAAGCTTAAATGAGCTTTTCGTTATGCCTAAAGCTTTTGTTTTTTTTGTTTACTGAAAATATTTTTTAGCAATTAATCATTTTGATATGTTAAAAAAACTGTGTAAAATTAATAACAATTTGTAGTTAATTTTGTCAGAGCTTTTCGCTAGTTAAACTCATTAATTTATAACTGTAAATTATTCAGACATTAATCACTGCAACTAGCTTAAAATTTGTTATCAATAGTTTTTTTTTCTAGCTTAGCAAAATATCAGTATAACTGCCGCTGTGCAAAGCTTTTAAGCTTAACACAAAGCTTTTATTTCTGGGGTGAGGAAAAAAGCGAGAAGTCAGCAGGCAGCAGTCAGCAGGCAGTAGAAGCTGATGCCATTTGCAGCTTGTACGTTATGCTATTGCCAAGCCCATTAACTTTGACAAGCGATCCATTAAAATGCATTCATAAATTGCACAGGTGTGTGTGTGTGTGTGTGTGTGTGTGTCTATGCATGTGTGTTTGTGGTGTGCAGCTGCTGGTATCCAATGTAGCGTATCATGTTGTCCAATGAGCAGGACCTTAAATTAAACCAACAAAGTTACAAATCGAATGCAACGAGTGCTGGTGCTGCCTCCTACTCCTCCTCCCTACACAATGATTTAAGCGTACAATTTCCCCCCTGCAAAACACACAGACACGCATGCAAAATAAACACACACACAGAGAGAGAGAGAGAGAGAGAGAGAGTCCCATATATATAGAGCTGCAAACTATGTGATGTGATGTAGTGCAGTTCATTTGAGGCTAAAGCCGATGGCAGCCCATGCAGCCGTCGTTTCATGTTTTGTATTGCTTTTGTCTCTTTTACACACTATGTGCATGTGTATATGCCAATACACCCTACCACTTGCACTCTCTGCTCTTTTTGTAGCAGGGTGCTACAATCTCTCTATGTCTCTCTCTTTCTCTTTCTCTTCCCTCACACTCTTGAATTTTGCATATGTCGTTCTCATGCCCATTTATGCCAAAATTTAATTTATAATTATTGCAAGTTTAATTTATGATCATTGACATGCTGCTGCTGCTACACACACACACACAGTGAAAGAGAGAGAGCGAGAGAGAGAGTGAGAGATAGTTTAACTGAGATTGTAACCTCTTTTGTCTCTATATACTATGAAACAACTAAATGCTGGGTTGAGTTCTGCTACTGTTCCCATTTCTCTGCTACTGTTCCCATACCTCTGCTCACTGCTACTGCCGCTGCTGCTGTTGCTGCTGTTACTGCTGTTACTGCTCTTGCTCTTGCTCTCTCTTACTCTTCGTCACTTGGTTTGCATTGTGTGCTAACTGCAACTGTTTCAAAAGTTTCTTTTTCTTGCTCACTCACACACACACACACTCACACTCTCACTCTCCCTCTCTCTGTCTTACTCGCTTTTGTCTGTCAGTTTTGCTGTTGCTGTTCCTTTCGTGTATATGCGTGTGCGTGTTGCTGCACACACACACACATATTGACATTTACCCTCGAGCCTGCAACTCGTATCCCTTGGGGCACTCACCGCTCGTTGAAAGTTCTCTGATATGTTGGCAACAAAGCTTCAGTTGATGTTGCTGTTGTTTCTGCTGTCAAGCTTGGTGAAAGTTATAGTTACCCGGGAGAATTGCACTGAGCCGAGCTGAGCTGCTGTTTTTCTTTTTTGGATTTTGGGTTTGCATTGCGATGTGTAATCTAACAGTTTTTGGTTAACCGACTGAAGATGAGCTCAACTTTTGACTGAGATGAGAAACAAGATGAAACGAAATGAAACGAGATGAAACGAGATGAAATGAGATGAGATGAGTAAAGGAATCAATTTTATTGGTTTTCTCTATCTCTTTCTAGCTTATATTGAAATAGTTCAAGTTAATTGAGTAGATGTAGAAGTAGAAGATGAAGAGGATGAAGAAGAACTTGTAAAGCTCTAAAAAAAATATTGAAACTTTTGATTGATAGATTGAAGCACTAAACAATTGATTGATTACTAAAATTGCAATGACAAAACAAAGAAATATTTTATTTATTTTTATTTATTTTATTACATTAATTTATTGTATTATTTTTATTATATAATTTATTATTTTTATTTATTTATTTTATTATTTTTATTTATTTTATTATATTTTTTTTATTATTTTTATTTATTTTATTATTTTTATTATTTATTTTACTATTTTAATTTATTTTAGTATTTTTATTAATTATTTTATTATTATTTATTTATTTTATTTATTATGTATTTATTATATTATATTTTTTTATTATTTATTTTATTATTTTAATTTATTTTAGTATTTTTATTAATTATTTTATTATTTATTTTATTATTTTTATTATTAATTTTTTATTATTTTTATTATTTTTTTTATTATTCTTATTTATTTTATTATTTTAATTTATTTTAGGATTTTTGTTATTTATTATTTTATTTTTTATTTATTTAATTATTTTTTATTTATTTTATTATTTTTATTATTTATTTTTATTATTTTTATTATTAAATTATTATTTTTATATATACTTTCTATGCTCTTGCTTTTTCTCTCTCTCCCTCTCTCTCTCACTCCCTTTGTTTTTGGCATTGACAAACTTTCAAATTTTTTTCTTTATTAAAATAGAAGAAGAAGAAGAAGAAAAAAATCTAAGCACATTAATATTGATTCGATTAGAATTAAGAAGTTGAGGCGCCACGAAAGCTTTCTAAATGTTTCAACTTATTTGCATAAATAGACGCGACTTATTTTCCACGACATTGATACAAAAAAAAAATAAAAAAAAAAAATGGAAAAATGTCAAATTTTTTTTCTTTCTATAGTATTTTTTTTATCATTTCCTTTTTTTCTGCTCTCTTAGTCGTCTGCTTTTAACTTTTGCTCAACTTTTTGCTGTCATTGGCAATTAAAAATCAAATTCGCTTTGCTTTAACGCTTCGCCAAATGAGATTTCCCCTGCTCTCTCGCTCTCTCTACATTTGTTTCATCTTCTTCTTCTTGTTGCCTCCCCCCTCCCACATCAATGTCATAAATTCGTTAAATATCGCACAGGCACCTCGAGTGCAATATATAGAGAATGAGAGCAAAAGACAGTTGATGAAACTGTGTGTGCGAGTGAGTGAGAGAGATAGCGAGAGGAAGAAGAACGGAACACAGCAGCTAGTTTATGTCACACAAATATCCAATGACAGTTTTTGCTTGTCTCCATTTCCATCTCCATCTTCTTCTTCTTCTCCTCCACCTCTTTTCTACTTCTCGGTGTATTTTCTCCCACTATATTTTGCCTTGTCCAGGACACAACACATTCTCTTGGCTTCATTTGGATTTTTTGGCTTCTATGCCAAAAAAAAAAGAAGAAAATAAGCAAGAAAATCGGCACACAGACAATTCGCGTGCAGGGTTGTTGTTGCTTTTCGTCTCTTGTGAGCTTCAGTAAATATGAGAGAAGAGTACAGCAAAGGGAAAGAGAGAGAGAAAGTGTGTGTGTGTTTCGTCTTCTTTTTGCTAATTTCATTGACTCTCCGCTGGGCCGCTGCCAAGTGCATTCGATGAGTGGGCGGCTGTTGCTTCAGTTGTTTTCTTTCTTTATTTCTTTATTTCATTCTTTGCCTACTTTAAGTAACTTCAATTATCGTTTATTCTGTCGCAGTCGCAGTCACTGTTTCTGTCTCTTCTCTGTGCACTCTTTGTGTTCATTCTCTTTTCCTTTTACTGTTTTCTTCACTGCATTATATAGTCGACTTTTTGGCATGCAATTTCTCATGCAAGTAATGAAATGTGTGTTCAGCACAAATAATAAACGAGCATGAAAGCTTTTATGCTCTTCTTCTTTATCTTCTTCTTCATCTTGTTACTGCGATCCAATATAAAGTAATAATGGAACAACTGCAAGAGCAAGTCTGCTCAACTATTGTAATAGACAAAAAAGTGTAACAAGAGTAACAACAGCAGCAATGATATTCTATAATGCAAGAAAGAGATAAAATATATAAGAGCGCGTGCCGCTCTCTGTATGCAAGCTGCGCTCACGATTGAAAGAAGAAGAGTGTAAAGCTGACACAGTGTGAGCTGTGTGTAAGAGCGAGACACAACACTGAGCGTACGTTTTGTCTATTCTGCAAGCTGCGCTCACGATAGAAAGATGAAGAGCGAAGTTATACAGTGAGTGTAAGGCTGAGTGTAAGAGTGAGATAGTGAGCACATAGAAGTAAAGAGTGCAGTAGGTGAACTCAACTTACATAATAGCAGAGCAGAAGAGAGGGGAAAAAAAGGCAGCATAATCTAAGAGAAGTTATTAACGACAATATTAACATAGTCATGTTGAGCAACAATAAACAGCAGCAATAAATAACAGACAACTGTTATTAACATAAATAAATTGTCACACTTTAAGCCTAACAACAGCAACAACAACAACAACAGCTGTCACCTTAACATGCATACATACATAAGCGTGCGTGTTTGGGGTATGAGCGAGGGTTGGGTTGGACAACACAGGAACGAATTTGTGTTTCCCTTTTCTTTCTTTTCGATGTTTTTGTGTTGTTTTTCAATTATTTTAAGTGCGTTTTGGGCAACAAGTTCTCAAGTTCGAATTCGAGTTCGAGTTTGAGTCATCTTTGGTTTTGTTATTGTTGTTGTTGTTGTTATTGTTATTTTGCTGCTACAGCGGGTACAGTTGCGTTTGTCAGTTTTCAACTACTATGGTTTGTGCATAGCAGTGGGCGGGGTCTAATAAGAGTAAAGAAGAGCGGCACAAGACAAAGAACAAGATGATGATGATGATGAAGCAGAAGAAGACGATATGTAACAGCCCCCGAGGCACAGTTGAAGTTTCATTTCTTTTTGTAGAGCAAGCGCCTCTTTATCTACACCTCCATCACCCCCCGTACCCCCACACACACATGGAGAGACACACAGAGAGAGAGAGACAGAGAGACACATAGCAATACACATATTGTGGCATAGTCACATATATCATTGTCAAGTCTATATGCAAGGCTTTCCCAACGCCACCCCCACCCTCTTCTTCTAGCATACTGCCACCCTGGTGCTCTGTCCAATCTCTTCTTCCGCCTCTTAACTTGCCCTCTGCTCAAATATCATTCCCTTGACGGCGCGTGGGGCATGCGGCAATCTTTTTGGCTTGTCAAATGCGCATTTCCTGCTTACGAGTCTTTGCTCTGTGTATGTGTACGCGTGTGTTCGTCTGTATGTGTGTGTGTGTGTGTGTATGTGTGTGTATATATTGTGGGTGTATGTGTGGGCTGCCCGGTTTGTCTCCAGCGCAATCAATATGGCGACGCTGGGGTAATAGCGTAGGATTTACGCGCACGGCTTACACAGCGACAGTGAGACGACGACTCTTCGTCGTCGTCGTCGTCGTCGCTGTCGTCCTGCCACAGCGCAGCAACTACTATACCACAGCGACAGGCACAGCCAGAACCTGTTCCTGTATTTCTGTTCCTGTCGTGGTTACTGTCGACGCCAAGTCTCCATCTCCATCGCCATCGTCATCGTCATCGTCGTCGTTGTCGTCGTTACCTTTAAACTTTTTTTATTGATATTTTATGTATGTAGTCCTTGCCCGTCGGCTTTTATACGGAGAGAGGAGGGCGGCGTTAGGCAATGATGGTGGCAAGGATTTAGTTCTCTCTCGGTATATGTGTGTATGTGTATGTGTGTGTGTGTATGTTCCTGTGGCCTTTTATATGAAAGCTGCTGTAATGATTTGTTTTATGAACTTCAACGCGCTTCGTCTCGTCGCACTTGTACTTCTCCACTAACATTTGCCCACACAATCCTCCCATCTCTCTCTCCCTCTCTCTCTCACTCGCTGCGAAGCACATTTTGCCTTCAATGTTTGCCCAATGACTTAGTTATAGAGTCCTTACAGCAACAACAGCAAAAACTGTAAAAGGATTTCTATAGGTTTTTTTTTCGCCAGCATATTGGCTGCATATCAAAAGCAAAAGCAAAAATAAATTTTACCTTTAAAAATCATGCTCTCTCACTCACTCTCTCTCCCTTACTATCTCCCTCTCTCTCTCTCTCTCTCTCTCGCTCTGTATGTCTCTGTGTATGCTGCATTCACCTAATGAAGTCTCATATATTGATTGAAAACGCCAAGCTTTCAGCATATGTGCAGAGCTTGACTTTACACTGAGTATAGTTTAGTTATGCTACACATACGTGTATATGTGTATATGTATATGTATATATATGCGTGTGTCTGTGTGTGTAGCATATGGCTTTTGACTTGATTTAGTTACAGCTTTCAATATTAAATAACTTTCCTTTTAATAATATTTCATAAGCCACTGTAAATTGTACTATTCATTACGCTCTTGCTCTTTACTCATTCTGAGTAAGATTCTCCGTTATTTCTAATTCAATGTTAAGAAAGGTAATGATTTACACATGTGTACATACATACATACATGTATGTATGCATGTGTATACAATAATATAATATACAGCGAAAACAATGACTAAAGCATAGAAAAAGAAACTACCGTTGCAACAGATTTTTCGCTAAGCAGCAAAAGGTACACTGTGACAAGAATATATTTTGACAATGAAATTTTTATAATATTAATAATTTAAAAAAAACATAAGACTTACAGATTGCATTTACATATTTTTCATTTCTCTTTTAATTTCAATTTAATATATGTATGCTAAAAAATTTTTAAAGGTGCTGGTTAAATAAATTGTCAACCACTGTGTCTAAATTGACATTGACTTTGACTCTTTCACACGCACTAATCTGCTCGTTGCGTGCCCTAGCTCTCCACTCTTTTCTCCTTATTCATTCTCAATTATAAAACAATGTGTGATTTGCACTCTTCCACCCCATCCCATTATGAACAACAAATTTGACCGTTTGAAGTTGTCTACAAACATACATACATACATTTTCACTCTCATAAATATGTACATACATATGCATACAAATTTTAAGAAATAGTGCGAGTGCTTTGCACTCGCCTTGTTCACACTTGCTGTCCTATTCTCTTTCGTGCACGTGTGTTATGTATTCGCTTTTGGATCAGTATTCTCCCATCCTCTTCTTCCCTCATCCACAAGCTTGCGCTTTTTACTTGCAGTAAGTCTGCACACAGTGATACATTTACATGTGTATGTGTGCGAGTTTGCATATGTATGTACACATAGACAGCTCTTGATGACGCATACTTGCCCACGCTAAGTTAACGTATATTTTGTGAAAATTAATTGTTTAATAACTTTCTTGTTTCTTAATCAATCGATACCATTTTTTCAATCAATACCGGCTGCTTCCAAATAAAGCCTAGCTTTAACTTATGAGAATCGAGGAGGAAGGCACTTCCCAATTTTAAATAACAGCGAGGAAATAAAATATTATTTAAATATAACTGAAATATTATAGGAATCACACTCACTTCACTGTTTGCCGGCTGCTTCATACGAAAGCCTAGCTTTAACTTATGAGAATCGAGGAGGAAGGCACTTCCAATTTAAAATAACTGCCAGTAAATAAATTTTAACTGAAATATCATAGGAATCAAACTCACTTCACTGTTTGCCGGCTGCTTCATACGAAAGCCTAGCTTTAACTTATGAGAATCGAGGAGGAAGGCACTTCCAATTTAAAATAACTGCCAGTAAATAAATTTTAACTGAAATATCATAGGAATCAAACTCACTTCACTGTTTGATTTAGTTACAGCTTTCAATATTAAATAACTTTCCTTTTAATAATATTTCATAATAATATTTTAATATATTTTTTTTTTTTATAATATTGAAAAATTTATTAAAAATTAAAATTATCAAGTCTCAAGTCTTTGCTAAATGAAATCACACTGTAAATCTAGGACAACATTTTAAATTCTAGCTGCAAAAATTTTATAGAAATTTCAGTGCTTAGAAATATGTAGAGAAAAAAAATTACAGTTGCCCGCATAAATCTGCCAACAGTGTAAATACAAATTTGAAATTTGTAAATTTTAAAGGCAAATATATTATGTAGCTTGTGCGTAGATTTATGCGGGCGACTATAGTTTGTTTTTATTTATTCTTAGATTTTTTTTGTAATCTTACAAAATGTCTAGGGAATTGTTCTATGTAAAATAAGTAAATGTTGTAAATAAATTAAATAGTTAATTGTATATGAAAAAAAAAATAATAATCAAATAAATAAAAGAAACTAAAAATAAGTAAATTATAAAAAATTAAATAAATAATGAAAATAATAATAAATAAATAATTAAAAAAATATGAAGATAAAAATGTAATAAAAATAAAATGAATAAATAATAAATAAATAAATAATAAATTAATCACAAATAAATATTAAAAATAATAATAAATAAATAATTAAAATAATAAAAATATAATAATAATTTTTTTAAAAAAAAATTTATAAATAAAAACAATATTCAAATAAAGAATAAATAATAAATAAATAAAATGAATTAAATAAATATTTAATAAAAAATATATTAAAATAAAGAATAAATAATTAATGAATAAATAAATTTTGAATAAATAATAAATTAATCACAAATTAATATTAAAAATAATAATAAGAAAAATAATAAATAAATAATAAAAAATAATAATAAAAACCAATAATTAAAACAAAAATTTTTAAAAAAATCTAATAATATCTTAAAATAATTTTTATAGCTTAAAGTTAAATAAATTTCACATTTTGTAGTCAAAAAATATAGAAAAATGCAAATTTGATATTACTCTCACTCTCTCTCTCTCTCTCTCTCTCTTTTTGTGTGTGACGGCTGTAATTACTGTTGCAATATAAATCAAATATCAAGTAATTGCTGTTCAGCTCAGCTAATCATTAGCACTCAAAATTCTCACGCTTGTTTTTTTTTTTTTTAATATATTTTTTGCTGTTGTTGTTGTTAATTATCCTGGTTGCTGCTGTTGTTGATGTTGTTGCTGCTGCTGTGGCTGCATTGCGTTTCGTTACGTTACACTGGTTTTTTTTTTTGTTGCTGTTTTGCTGTTGCATATCTCGCATGTTGCAGGCATTTTGCAAGTTGCAACATTTTGCAACAAAAGTGGCCACAAGCCGCAGCATAACACCATACACACACACACACACACACGTTTCACACCTCACACACACACACACATAGACATGAACATGAACATGCAAATGATTTATGAAAACGTTCTTTCTCTCTCTCTCTCTCTGTGTTTGTGTGTGTGTGTGTGTAGCAAAAAGCTAAAAAGTGCTGACAGTGGGGTTGTGAAGAGTTGTTACTATAGCTGAAGAAAGGGAGGGGGAGATGGTTGTGTGTGTGTGTAGTGTAGCATACGCAATTTTATGGCAGGTCAATGGCAAACATTGTGTGGCACTAAACTTCAATTAGTTCAGAGTTGAGTCCATGACTTTTAATCAGTGTACTTTATGCCACACGCAGCGAGAGCAAGTGTGAAACACTGTGAGAGAGAGAGAGAGAGGAGAAGAGTGAAAGGAAGACTGACTGACTGACTGAGAGAGAGAGTAAGAATGCGTGTTATGCATGTATAAGTGTGTCTATATAGATGTGTGTGTGTGTGTATGTGTGTGTGTGCCATAAATTAAACCAACAAGCAATTACAACAACAGTAAGAAGAAGCAGCAGCAACAGCAACAACAGTAACAAGAAGCAGCAACAGCAGCAGCAACAACAACAGCAACAACACATGAGAATGTAGCACAGGCAGTGGCAGTGGCAGTAGAAGAAATAACAGTAGAAATTGCGCGCAAATTTTTGTTTTTGTTTTGTTTTTTGGGCATTTTGAGCCACGGCGCGTCGTGTCGCCAAGATTTATTAGCCAATGAATGCTCTGCATTTGAGTTTGAGTACCAGGCAAGTCGCAAGTTGAGTCGCAGTGCTACATAGAGCAACCAAAAAACATAAGCAAATGTGCAGAGTATAGCGACAAAGAGTCTAGAATCAACAATGACAAGCACAACGAGGACATAGACGAGGATGAGGACATAGACGAGGACGAGGACGAAGACGAGGATGTGGATGTGGATGTGAACGAGGGCGAGGACGTAGATGTAGATGTAGATGAGGACAAGCAGGCGAACAGAGACAGAGACGAAGAAGTGACACGGGGATATGGGGAAAGAGAGAGAGAGAGAGAGATGGAGAACAGAGGCAAAGGCGGAGGATAGAGACAGAGAAGAGCGGGCAGAGCATAGAGACGAAAGACAGTGACAGAGACAGAGACGGAGACAGAGACAGAGACAGAGACAGGGACACAAACACGGACACGGATATGGCTACAAAGCTGTAGACGTTGACTATGGCGACGGCAAGACTACGGACAGCTGTAAATGCTGTAGATGCTGTAGATGGTGGAGCAATGTGGCAATAGCAAAAGGTGCAAGTTTGTTTCGCAGCAACAGCAACAGCAACGACAGCTAAATGCAAAGGTTTTTCGCATTCGCTTTATTTTGTGATTCTCACAGTCGAGCGCACACGGACTTTTGTTACGCACTGTTAACTGTATATAAACCACCGTCAGCTACCACATATACCACAACCCCTTCCCCCTTCCCCCCAACACCTTACCATCAGCCTACTGGCTAGTGTTGCCACTTATTTGCCGCCTGCTGCGCGCTGCTGCTGCTGCTATTACAATAACAAATAAATTTACAAAATATAAATATGAACTTGACGTGCAAATGCGTTTGCTTTAAATGAGAAAAAGATGACTATACACTGTGAGAAATTGTTGATTATATTGAAGTATTTTTCATGTAGATATCTGCATATTTATAGTGGTAACTGTTTGCAATCTAAAATTGCAGTTATGCAGCAGTTTAAAAGTCTTACACGGCGCAAAATTTTGTTGTGTAATGGGAAGCTGAAATTTACAAAAAAAAATTCTGTAATATTTCTATATTTACATTTTTTTTTTGTAAATTTAAGTTAAAATTTTTGACAATTTTTTTTGAAGAATTTAGCAAATTTTTTAAGAATTTTATAATTTTTTTTAAGGATTTTAGTGAATTTTTTAAGAATTTTTTCAATTTTATTTGAAGAATTTTACAAATTTTTTGTGGGAGTTTAGCAAATTTTTCAAGAGCTTAAGAATTTTTCATTATTATTTGAAGAATTTCGCAAATGTTTTTAAAATATTTTTCAAGATTTTTAAAATATTTTTTAAGAAATTTATAATTTTTTTAAGAATTTTGTAAAATTTTTAAGAATTTTGAATTTTTTTTTAAGAATTTTACAAATATTTTAAATATTTCAATTTTGAAAATTTTTTAAATATTTGAATTTCGCAAATTTTTTAAGAATTTTTCAATTTCTTTTTCTTGAAAGAATTTTTAAAATTATTTGAAAAAAATTTTTAAATTTTTTTTTATGAATTTTGTAAGCTGCTTTGACAAGTTATTTCGCTCAGTGTAGTTTATGGAAAAATTGCCAAAAGATTTATGCCTCAATATTGTGTATGCTGGCGATTGTGTCTCTGACCATGTGTGTGTGTTTGTCTGTATGTGTCTGTGTGTGTGTGTGTGTGTGTGTGTGTTTGGCAGTTGCGCTAGACATAAATGCGACAAGGATGCGAATGTGATTGTGATTGTGAATGTGAATGTGAATACAAGTGTGAATGTGAGTATGAATGTGATTGTGATTGTGTTTGTGAGTGCGAATGCAGTTGTGACGATAATAACCATGATGTCGACTCAATGTCTACCTCAAAATACACTGCAAATATACACAGACACACACACACACACATACATGGACCCCCAGCTCCAGTCTTCTGCCTTCTCTTCGTCTTTCATTGCTTGCTGCTGCTGCTGCTGCTGCTGCTGACAGTCGCATTGAAGCTGACAGCAAATAAGACAACTGTAAATGTAGTAGATGCTGCTGCACGGCGGCTGCCACTCTACTTCCTACCTTCTCTCTCACACTCCCACTCTCCCACTCTCTCTCTCTCATTCTCTCAGTCCATCTCTGTCAATATGTCTGCTGCCTGTGCGTGAAATTAGCCTTCAAAATCTTTGACTTTGACTTAAATGTTGTTGTTGCTGCTTTTGCTGCTGCTGCAATTGATGCCGAGGGATAAAAGCCAAGTGTGAAGCCTGACGGCTTATTGCCAATTAGATGAGGCGACAAAACTACAGTTATTTCTCTCAGTATCAGTAGCTAGCAGTAACTGTAACTGTAACAGTTTCAGTTACAGTTACAGATACAGTTGCACAGTTAATCGATAGTCAAGGTATTTTCAAGGGATTTTCTGGGAGATTTTCCAAGCATTTTCATCAGCAACAATTTGATTTGCAGCAAGTGGCAAGCATTATGATGATGCGAAAAAAGGAGAATAAAAGAAGAAGAAGAATGCCTGTTGATAGTGTTAAGTTATAGCAAGCGATAGTATTACAGATTTATCGATAGTTACAAATCTATTAATCGAAATGCAATAAATGAAAATTTTTTGCTTAAACGAAACGCAAAAAAAAACAACTTAAAATATTAAAAATTATAAATGCACAAGTTTTGCAAAATTTTTCGATAATTATCGATAATTCTGAAAAGTTATCGATAATTGTTTATGATGAAATTAAAATTTTAAAAGAAAATAAATTATGCAAAACATTATCGATATTTATTGAAAATATATCGATAATTATCGATAATTGTTGATGATGAAATTAAAATTTTTAAGGAAACTAAATGATGCAAAACATTATCGATAATTATGCAAAATATATCGATAATTATCGATATAAAACATTTATCGATAATTGTTGATGATGAAATTAAAATTTGAAAAGAAAATAAATTAAGCAAAAAAATTATCGATAATTATGCAAAACAGTATCGATAATTATGCAAAATATATCGATAATTATCGATAACTTATCTACAGAAAATATAATAATAATTTTTTTTAAAAATTATAAAAATGAAAAATGTGTAAAGAAAAATATATTTGCAGCACAAATTGCATTAATTGCCATTAACGCTGCCACGTCATGTGGCAAGCATACATACATACATATGTACGTACATATATGCAACATGTTGCAGTGCTGCATTTTACTTTAAATATTTATCAATTTTATTTTTGTAATTGCAATGCAACTTTAACTCATTATCTCTCTCTCTCTCTCTCTCTCTGTCTCTTTCTCTCTTTAGGTTTCCGCTGGTCAACATTTGCATTTGAGCGGCGATATGAAGAGCAACGTTTCAGTTGCCGCACAGCAAGGCGTCTTCTTCAGCCAACAGCAGGCAGCACAGCAGCAACAGCAACAACAGCAGCAACAGCAGCAACAACAGCAGCCCGGTGGCAATGGCGGACAAAATCCACAGCAGCAGCAACAGCAGCCGCATGGCAATAATGCTGGCAACAATGGCGGCAATGTTGGCGGCGGTGGCGGTGGTGGTGGCGGTGGACCAAATACACCACAGCAACAGCAGCAGCAGCAACCAAATCAAAATATGAACAATGCAAATGGTAAGCAGTGTAAAATTCTCTTCTCTCTTCTGCTGTGATGACCTTCAAATGACCTTTGATTTCTTTTTTTTTTGTAGTACCCTCCGATGGCTTCTCGCTCTCACAAAGCCAAAGCATGAACTTTACACAACAACAACAGCAGGCAGCACAACAGCAGGCAGCACAACAGCAGCAACAACAAGCAGCCGCAGCAGCGGCAGCAGCAGCACAACAGCAACAAGCAGCAGCTGCTGCTGCCGCCGCTGCAGCAGCACAACAACAACAGCAGCAGCAGCAACAGCAACAGCAGCCCAATATGCGTCAGCGTCAAACGCAAGCGCAAGCAGCGGCCGCAGCAGCTGCTGCTGCAGCAGCACAAGCACAAGCTGCTGCCAATGCGGCTAATGGTGGCGGTGTTGGCGGACCAAATGTACCGCTAATGCAACAGCAACAACAACAACAGACACCTGGCGGTGTACCAGTTGGTGCTGGCAGTGGCGCTGGCGTCAACGTTGGCGTCGTTGGTGTTGGTGTTGGTGTTGGTGGTGCACCAATTGGACCAAATTCAGCGGTTGGACCCAATAATGGCGCCATGTCACAACTTGGCGGACCCATGGGCGGCATGCCGGGCATGCAAATGGGCGGACCCGGTGGTGTTGGTGTTAATGTTGGTGTTGGTGTTGGTGTCGGCGGTCCAATGAATCCCATGCAAATGAATCCCAATGGCGGTGGTGCAGCTAATGCACAAATGATGGCTGCCGGCAATCAAGCAAAATTCTTGCAACAACAGCAAATGATGCGCGCACAGGCAATGCAACAGCAACAGCAACATATGTCTGGGGCACGTCCACCGCCACCAGAATATAATGCAACCAAGGCGCAATTGATGCAGGCACAAATGATGCAACAAACAGTTGGTGGCGGTGGTGGTGGTGGTGTTGGTGTTGGCGGTGTTGGTGGTGGTGTTGGTAATGTTGGCGGCGGACGTTTCCCTAATAATGCTGCACAAGCGGCAGCAATGCGTCGCATGACACAACAACCGATACCACCGTCGGGTCCAATGATGCGACCACAACATGCTGCCATGTATATGCAACAACATGGCGGCGGCGGTGGTGCTGGTGGTGCTGGTGGTGGTGGACCACGTGGTGGCATGGGTGGCGGTCCCTATGGCAATGGTGTTGGTGTCGGCGTTAATGTTGGTGTTGGTGTCGGCGGTGTTGGTGTCGGTGTCGGTGCTGGTGGTCCCATGGGCGGTGGACCACAACAGCGGCCACCTAATGTACAAGTAACACCCGATGGCATGCCAATGGGTTCACAGCAGGAATGGCGTCACATGATGATGGCATCACAGCAGCAACAGGCACAACAGCAACAGCAACAACAACAACAACAACAAATGGCCTTTGGTGGACCAGGTGCAGGTATGCGTCAAGGTCCTGGTGGATTCAATGCTGGTAAGTTTATGCCTAAACTTTGCTTTCTAGGCAACATTAACTGATCTCTGATCTCTTTCTTATACTAGGTAACTTTATGCCAAATGGTGCGCCGAATGCAGCTGGAAATGGACCCAATGGTGGTGGTGGCATGATGGGCGGACCAAATGGACCACAGATGCAATTGACGCCAGCACAAATGCAACAGCAATTGATGCGACAACAGCAACAGCAACAGCAACAGGCACAACAGCAGCAAGCAGCACAACAGCAACATAATATGGGCGCTGGTGCTGGCAATAATATGCAAATGCAACAATTGTTGCAACAACAGCAAAGTGTTGCAACTGTTGGTGTTGGTGGTGGTGGTGGCATGATGACAACACAAATGCAAATGACAAGCATGCATATGAGTCAAACGCAACAGCAACAATTAACAATGCAACAGCAACAATTTGTGCAAAGCACAAGCACAACAACAACAACAACACATCAGCAACAACAAATGTTACAAATGAGCAGCGGACCAGTTGGTCAAGTTCCAACAAATAATAATGGTGCTGGTCCTGGTGGTGGTCCTGGTGGTGGTGTTCCTGGTGGTCCTGGTGGTGGTCCTGTTGGTGGTCCTGGTATTACTACAGCCACACAACAAGTTGTGGTACCAGGTGTTGGTGGTGTTAATGTTGGTGTTGGTGTTGTTGGTGGCAATAGTACAACAACAATTGCAAGCGCTAGCTCAATTAGCCAAACGATCAATTCTGTTGTTGCCAATTCCAATGATTTATGTCTCGAATTTCTTGATAATTTACCCGTCGATAGTAATTTCTCAACGCAAGATTTAATCAATTCTTTGGATAATGATAATTTCAATATTCAAGATATTTTACAATAGAAAATAACAACAACAACAAAAAAAACAAAGTTCAACAACTTTTCACATTGACAGACAGTTTGAGAAAGAGATAGATATATCTATAATATATATCAAAAAAAAAACAAAAGAAGAAAGTGCGAGTGCCACCAATTGTTGCCAGTTTGACCACCTCCCCCTCCCCCTCCCCACTCTTCCCGTTGCCCGTTGCCTGTTTACAAACGTTGCCTGTTTCATTTTTTTTTTCTCTACATTTTTTTTATTTGTTTGTTTATTGCCTGTTGTTGTTTGTTATTGTTAAACATGAAATGAAATGCAAAAAAAAAAATGCTAAAAAATTTTTATATGTTTCTAGAAGCTAAGTTCGTTTCTTTTTTTTGTCATACTTCCAAAACATAAACCACAAAGCATACGCCAACACAACTTTACACTTTTTTTACACGCCTCAGCGCCTTGTCTCTCTGCAGCAGCACTCTGCTCTTACACTATATCACTCCAAAATACACACACACACACAACACACGCAACACACACACATACACACATGTATTATTAGCCGCTAGCAACGGTCCAAGGCGTGGCAGAAGTTAGGCGTGGCAGCGGCAGCGACATTCCATATACTATACATATATACAACTACAGTTATATAAAAAAAAAATATATATATATATAGATATAAATATATATATTGCAATATATATAATAAATAAATAAATTTGTACTACAAGCAACAAAAAAAAAAAATAAAAATAAAATAGAACTACAACAAATACAAATACAACAACAACTAAAATATTACCATAAATAATTCTATAATAAATCAAATTAAAATGCAACAAAAAAACAAAAAAGAAAAAGAAAACTTAACAGAACTTAAGCACGTGTACTTAATGCAATTGGCCACGCCCAGCGCACACTCTGCCCGCCCAAAAAAAAAAACAAACAAAACAAAAAACATTTCATTTTACTTAAGTAATGAAACAAAACTAAAAACTAAAAAAAAAAAACAAATATAATATTATAAAAAAAAAAAACAAAAAAACGGAACCAACAACAAATTTTTTAAACAAAATGCGAAATGCAACAAAAAAAAAAAAACAAAAAACATAAAACATAGTTGTACATTTTATATTGTATTTAATTTTTATTTAAAAAAAAAAAAACATTATTTTTATGTAAAAGTAACTAAAAAAAAAAAGAAGAGTAAAAATGTTTAAGAGAAACAGGCGAAAAAAAAACAAAAAAAAAATTATTTGTGGAGAGCAAAAATATTGGTGATATTTTAATTGCTTGCAAAATTAAGAAAATGAGAAGAATAAAAAAAATATTAAGTAAAATGAAATTTGGAAAATATGCAAAAAAAGAGAAAGAAAAGAAACGAAACAAATGCCGTAAACATAAAACGAAAATTATAAATATTATTATTATTATTATTGTACATTATTATTATTAATTATTAATTATTATTATTTTTTTTTTTGCATAACAAAAATTATGACAAAAAAAGAAAAAAATTTTGAAAACGCAGAGCAACAAATGCGAAAATCAAGCGCAAAACAACAACAAAAACAAAAAATAAAAAAAAAACATATTTAAAGAAAGAAAAACAATGAGCGAAGAAAGCAGAAGAAAAAATAAAATAAATAAATAAAAAATAAAAATAAATATAATATTAAAAAAAAAGCATATAGATATGTGGAATAATATATATACTAGAATAGTATATATATTATATATATATTTAAAAAAACAAAAAAAAAAATTACAATTATAATTAATTACTATGCGTAGTTTTTGGTAGTGAAAGAAAAAAGAAGCGTGCATAAAGCCCTAAAAAAATTAGTAGTTTGTTAAATAAATTTATATAAATATATATATATATATTATATACAATACATATACAAATAAACAAATACACACAAACACACACACACACACAAATGCATACACATACATATTATATACATATATATATATATAATAAACGATACATATTAGCATCGTTTAAATTATACTAAGAACAATGCTAACAATTATTAAATTAGATTTTAAGCCTGAAACATTGATAAAAAAAAAAATTAACAAAAATGAAAATGAAAAAAAATGCAAAAAAATTTTTAGCTAAATGCGGCTGGCTAATGTGTTACCAAGTGACGCTATGCCATGCCCACAACAACAGCAGCAAGCAGCAGCCCAATTCAAAAAATAAATTTAAATAATAAAAAAAAAAATTAATTGAAAATACGCCGAGATTCCAGCTATGAAATTATATGGTATATATTTATATATTATATATTATATATATATATATATATATATATAATTAGCGCAATTCCATAAGTCCATAAGATATATAAATCGTTTCAGAGGCCATAGACATTTTGACAAGCCAGACTTCCAGTTAAATAGCAAACAAACTGCAGCAACAGCAACAACAACAACTATAGACACAAAATATAGACAGAGCCAGTACACAAATCAAATACAAAAAAAAAAAACAAATTCATTTATTTAGTAATACTATAAACTAACTATAACACAACATATTCAGAACAGTTGATAGACAAAAAATTCATAGCACACAACACACACACACAACACACACACAAAAAAAAAGAAAAAAAAAACACGCCTAGAAAAACGCGTAGCCCAAAGTATTTAAGCCGCAAAAAAACAAAAATTTAAAAATAAAAAAAAAACAACTAAGAAAATAAAATTATTATTACAATTATTATAATATAAAAAAAAAAAAAAAAATGAAATACGCGAATTGTAGTTTGTAATTATTGATACGAAACAAATTTGTTTATAAAAAAAAAATTATATAAAATAAAAGAAATGAAAAACCATAAATAATATATATATATATATATATATGAAAATATATAGTATATATACTATATATAATAAATATATATACAATATTATTATTATTATTACTATATACAATATGGCATATTATTATTACATACATACATACATATATATATATATATATATATAAATATACACATATATACTATATATATTATATATTAAAAAAAAGAAAAAGAAAACAAAATGGCAAGCAGCAGCAGCAGCAGACCTAGCTAAAGCATTACTTGCATGCATGTTGCAATCAATTCAATGTGTGGCAAGTGCAAGAAATGAATATAAAAACACAACTCGATATCAATTAAAATTAAAATTAAAAAAATAAATAAATAAATAATGAAAAGCAAACACAGCTGCCAGCGGCAAACCAAAACTTTAAAAACAAAACTTTACAAAACTAATTGCAAAATGCAAAACGCAAACGTAAAAAAAAAAATAAGAAAAAAAAAACAGAAGAAAACAAAACATAAAACACAAAAAACGCAATTTAAGTAATTTTTTAGCTCATAATTTAAAAATAAAAAATACAAAAACAATTTTAAATTTTGTTTGTCGAATTTTTATTTGAATTCAAAAATATTTTTTTTTTTCTTTTAGCAAATATCGAATGAAAATTTTTACAGCATTTTATTTTATTTAGCTAAAAACCGAAAGCTAATTGATTAATTGCTAAACAAGTCTTCGGTTTGTCCAGGAACAAGAACAACTATAACTACAACCAAAACAACAGCAACAACAAACATTTGTATGTCAACAAATCGAAATTATTTCTAATATTTTTTCATTAAAAAAAAAAATGTCTGCAAGGGTATAAAAAAAAAGCAAAAAGAAAATTAATATAAAATAAAAAAAAAATTTAAAAAAAAAAACAGAAATATTTGTAGATTTTCATTCAATATTAAAGACAAACAAAAACAAAAAAAAAAAAAAACAAAAAAAAACAGAAAAAGCAACAAAATAAAATAGTAAAATATTACTTTTGTAAATAAATAAATCAAAATTTGTTTTCATTTTATTTGGAACTATAAGGGAAAGAAAATTCTGAAAAATATAAAATTCTCTTTTATGCGACATATGGTAAAGAAGAAGCAGCTGAAAGAGGTAAAAAAAAATATCTTATAAACTCCATGTGTTTGAGGTAAGCGGCTTTTCGACACTCAATCCACTCCGTCAAATAAAAACACTTTATACACTCAATCAAGAAAACACTCAAAGTCCCGGTGCTCTCTCTCTCTACTGGAAGTCTCCACTGTCATGAAGTCGAGGCGCTGAGAGCGCGACCTCAGACAACTTTAAGTTAGTCTACACTACACACTTGTAGCACTAAGCATATAATATATAGAGGCACCAAACAGCGAAATGAAGCTATACTGATGCTTTAGCAACTTCAGGTCCCATACTATTCGGCAAAAAACCGAACGCTTGTCGGAGAGTACACTGGAGCGTAACGAAAAATAGTTCTCATTGTCGATTTGACAGCGGCTGCGTACGCACGGTCTGTTTCGATCGCACAATAATTTTTTTTTATGTGTGCGTGCGTGTACATATACATGAGGAGCATGGACCGGACAGAATCCATCCTAGTGTAGAATTCTGGGCCATTACGGAGTCGAACTGCTCTTTAAATAAGACGTGAGACACTAATCCCAAACTAATCCCGACTAATCAAATATGAAAATAGTGTCACTTCCGGGTGATTTTCAATGCCGACATCAGCAAGATGTATCGACAGATCCTTGTAGATCCCTTAAAGGAAATAAATCAAGTTTTAGTTCAAATTAAACTTTAGAGTTTCCTTTTCACAATTTCAATTTCATAACACAATGGTTTGTATTTTTCATTCATATTTATTGATCTTTTTATTCGCAGGTTCATAATACATAATTGCATATTTTATGACTTATAATAAATATATATATATAGTATATATATATATATGCCATAAATGTAAATACATGCTGTGTGTTTAGATGTGAACATATATGAGGGAGTGTGTGTGTGTATTTGTGGCTGTCTGTGTGTGTGTATGTGCATCAATTGTTTAACATTAATAATGTGTAATAGTATGCATAAATGTATTTTATATATGTTTATGTATATGTATATGTATATGTATATAATAATTATTATTCTTGCCCCTTCGATAAATATATACTTGTTTTTTTTTGCCAGTGTATTGGTAGAATATAATTAGTATTACATATATGTATATATAGTATGTATTAGGTAGGACTCGACATGGATATATCTTGCGCTCAGTTGTTAACCTAGACTTGAAACAAGCTTCATGGCTAAAAATAATTGTTTTTATTATTATTTTATTATTATGTATGTAAATATATTAGATAATGGAAAGTGGAAAGTTGAAAAATGAAGGGAAAGGGAGAGAAACTAAAAACAAAAAAAAAACAATTTACAAATAATTAGCAACTATTGCGAGAACTAAAAAGTGTTTTGCTAAATCTAATTATTAGAAGCTAGCTTTGCCAATATTTATATTTATATTTATATTTATTTATTTAATTATTTAATTATGTAAATATTAATTGTATGTATAAATGTTTATGTCTGTTTGTATGTTTGTATGTATGTATGTATGTATGTATGTATATGTAGGGCTATGTTTAATAACTTTTCAACACTTAGATGCTAGTGCAAAGGTGCGTCTGGCCAATTCTAAATGTTTATATAATTATTACGATTATTATTAGTTTTTTATTATTATTATTTGCGACCAACAATTTTAAATGCAATTATTTGTGTTTTTTTTTTGTTGTTTTTCAAGTTGAATTTGAATTATTTATTCGTAATACTCATTAGTATCAATTTCAATAATTAATGAACTGCTACATTCTTTAAATATTTTTATTTTTGCAAAATTGTATGTTAAATGTATGTTGCATGTTGCCATGTTTCATGTTTCACTGTTGAAACTATTTATGTATTTTCTATTATGCAATAAAAATCAGCCTTAGTTTATAATAATTGTTATTCGTGTCATAATACGCATTTCAAATGTTTTTTTCTCTTTCTTTTTTAATAATTTGCTTTAATTGCATTTCAAAAATTTTTATGAGAACCGCTTTCAATTATTTTTTATTTTTTTTTTGCTTAAAGTTTGTCACTATAAAAAAACAATTATACAAAAGAATTCAGTGTGTGTCTGTGTCTGTGTGTTTGTGTTTTGTTTTAAAAGTAAAAATCTGTAAAAAATTTTACTAGCAAAAAACTTTTACTATGCGACTTGCTTGAATTTTATTTTTTTTGCAAAATTTTTGTGTATCAATTATAAAATGTCGCCGCATAATAATTATATATTTAAATATTTATTTAAATATGTATTAAAAACGCGTTTAGTTATTGTAATTTATTTATAGTTTTAAATAGTATTACTTGACTCATTTTGTTGACAAAAAATTCATCTAAATGCGCAAAAATTCCAATATTTATTTATTGATTATTCTTGATTATTATTAATTTTCAATTTCGTGCAATTTTCTCACTTTCATTTTGCTATATAAAACGTACGCTAAATGCTTTTAGGTTTAGTTAAGTTGTGTATGTGTATGTTTGTGTGAGTGTGTTTTTATATTATTATTTTTTTTTTAATGATTTTATATTTATTTTTATTTTTTTGTGCAATTATTATGAATGATTAATGGATGGATACTGAAGAAATGCACTTGAAGCTTCAAGTAGAACAATGTAGCGACGAGCTAGCCCCGCCCCGCTCACTTTTCAACATACTTCAGACTTAATGTCTATTTAATTATTATTTTTAATTTTTATATTTATATTTGTTGTTGTGAGAATATTTTAATTTGCAGCGAAAATTTAATAAATTTTCTACTTTTCGACTATTTTCACAACAATAAATTTTGCTGGTTTTTGTTTTTTTTTGTTTTTGCCTGCGCTGCTTAATCGAAAACAAACTAAGAAAAGTGCAACAACTTTTGCTCAGTGTGCTTTCAATCGTTTAAATACTAAACAAATCTATTTTATATTTTATATTTTTTTTTTATATATAGAACTCTTGTTTTTTTTTTTTTTAGTTTTACTTAAATATTGCAAACATGTTTTAGTTGCTCGATTAAAATATTAATATATATATGTATATATGTATATTATTTTTATGAATTCTGTTTTTTTTTTCGGTTTATTTTGCATATACATAAATTTATATCACACGCAATAAATATAATAAAAAAGTAAAATAGTTTTATTTTTTCTTGTTTTTTTTTTTGTGTTTTTCTTTTTTTTTTTTTTCTCAAAATTAAACAAATTAAAAATCATGCTCGTGCGCCACAAATATGCAAGTATATTTAACTAATATTTATTTATGTTTTTTTTTTGTTTTTTATTTTCTTATACATGCTTTGAACTTGAACTTTTCTGTGTGTGTTTGTGTGTATTTTTTTTTTGTTTGCTTTTTTTATGTATTTTTTAATCTTTGTTTAATAATATACATTCGTGTTTTTTTTTCTTTTTTTTTCTTTTCTGTGTAGTAAATAATAATTCGAAATAATAAACTATATTTATATTTATGTATGTGCATGTGTGTCTCTGTGATTCTGTGTCTTTGTGTCTGTGTGTCTCTGTGTCTCTGTGTCTCTGTATCTGTGTATCTGTCTGTCATAGTGTATATGTCTGTCTGTGTATATGTCTGTCTTATTGTGTTTCGTTTATGAATTTCGAGTGCAGGCTTCATTCGTTGTGAATGGCAATGACTTGTTTTTTGATCTAACACTAATATCTATTACTAATATTAATGTTTTAACAATTTGGCAAATGATTTTCTATTATTTATCGATACATACATATATATATATATCGAATATATATATATATATCGATTATATCTAATGCAGCCTATGATGATTTGCCTTGGGCATGGCGCCTACAATGCGCACACGTCCCAAGGTTCCTACTGCGCCAGCGCCAGCGCCACCAGACAGCCGCTGATGCTGCTGTTGTTGTTGTTGCAGTTGTTGCTGCTGTTGTTGCTGCTGCTGCTGCACTTGTTGTTGCTGCTGCTGCTGCTGCTGTTGTTGTTGTTGTTGCTGTTGCAGCAATTGCAGTTGCTGCTGGTGACGCTGCTGCTGTTGCAGTAGTTGTTGTTGTTGCTGTAAATGCTGTTGTTGTTGTTGCTGCTGCTGTTGTTGTTGTTGTTGTTGTTGTTGCTGTTGTGAATGAAATTGTGGTGCATGCTTGGCATCGTTACAATCACAAAATTGTGGTGGCGGTGCCAAGACAAGATTTTCTGTGCACAATTGTTGCATATTATTGTTATGTGTTGCGCCTGGCTGCGGTACAGCGGCAACAGCTGCAGCAGCAGCAACAGCAGCAGATGGCACTGCCACTAATTGGCCGCTGGGTAACATGCCCACAATATGCGTGGCCAACTGTTGCTGTTGCTGTTGTTGTTGTTGTAATTGTTGTAATGTTGAATGTTGCTGCTGTTGCTGTTGCTGCTGTAATGTATGTTGCTGATGTTGTTGTTGTTGTTGCTGTTGCAGCTGCGGCTGTGGCTCTCCATCGCTATCCGCTTCAATTGGCGGCGGTAATTGCACCAGCGATACAGCTGAGCTGCGTGTTGCACCACGTTGCATGGCAATTGCCGCCGCCTGTTTACGTGTCAGCGAATTATGACGTTGGAAAGCCTTAGCCGGCGGCGATGGACTTAATTCACCATCATCATCTTCAATATCAGAACGTTGCTCTAATTCCAATTGTTGCTGTTGTTTTGCCACTAATGCGGCTGTGTTGGCGCCACCGCTAGCGGCAGCTGCTTTGGCTTTGAGTATTTGTTGTAAATGTTGTTGATGTGCTAGCTGTTGTTGTTGCTGTTGTAGAATCTGTTGTTGTGTTGCAATTAATTTAATATTTGGATTTGATTGATGATGCAATTGTTGTTGCTGCAGTTGTTGTTGTTGTTGTTGTTGTTGATGATGCACATTGGGTATGCGACCAAGCACTTGTGGACTTAATACACTTTGTGGCAGTTTACCAACAACTGTTGCTGTTGTGCCAACAGTTGTTGTTTGCAATTTGTTGTTGCTGGCAATTATTGTTGTTGGTTTGTTACTCAGCTGTTGCTGTTGTTGTTGTATAACAGGTGCATGTTGCTGTTGTACAAGTTGTTTAACCGTCAATGTTGTTGTTGTTGTTGCTGCTGCTGCTGCTGTTGTTGTTGTAATGTTGCTATTGTTATTATGATTGTTGCTGGCAATATTAATGTTGCTATTGTTATTAGCCTTGGTTGCTGCCTCATAGGCAGCAGCAGCATTTGCAACATTTTTATTGCTATTATTTGCAATTGCTGTTGCTGCAGTGGCTGCTGCTGTTGCTGTTGCTGTTGGGCCAATGCTGATGGTAGTTTTTATTAGAGGTTTAAGCGGAATTGGATTAGGATTTGGATTTGGAGCATCGGGTATGGTTTTAGGTTCCTCAACAATTGTTACGCTTGGCTTTTTCTTAATGGTATCCGTTGGCTTGACAACAGTTGCAGTTGCAGTTGCTGTTGCAGTTGCAAGCAATTCTTGATCGCTGCTAACGCCAGAGCTGCTATTATCGCATTCATCTTCGCCAGCTGTTGGCTGTGCCAGCAATTGTTGTTGTTGTTGTGACTGTTGTTGCTGTGACTGTTGCTGCTGTGACTGTTGTTGCTGTGACTGTTGTTGTTGCTGTTGTTCTTCTTCCTTTTTAAGAAAACCATTGGGTGATGATTTTGAGGTCTTGAGATTGCTGCGTATGCGTTGTATTTCATCAACAGATAAAGAATGTGAAATTGATGCACCCGATGCTGAACCTGAGCCAGAGCTGCTGCCACTACAAAGAAAGAGCGAGAGAGAGAGAGAATATTAGTTGCTCTTGTTAAAGTAAACTTATGATACTCACCTCGCTTGACTGTTGCCACTAGTCTCTGGCACATCGAACAGTGCAATTTTCTCATTGAGCTTTGTATTGCGTGCAACAAGTATTGAATTCTCATCTTCGCCATCAGATTCGCTGCAACTGTAATCAGGTTCGGGTATTGGTGGTGCAGCAGTAGTTGCTGCTGCTGCTGCTGCTGTTGTTGTTGTTGCAATGCCATTTGTTTGCATTTGTGTTTGCTCTGCTGCTGGTGGTGGCGGCTGTGGTGGCGCTGCTGGTGGTGATTGTGGTGCTGCTGCTGCTTGTTGCAGCTGTGGTGCTGCATAATGCGATGATTGTGAACGCAGTTGTGTTGGCGCTGCATATTGACTGACATGTTGCTGTTGTGGCTGCTGCTGTTGTTGTTGTGGCTGCAATTGTTGTTGCTGTTGCTGCTGCTGTTGTGACTGTAACTGTTGCTGCTGCTGTTGCTGCTGCTGCTGCTGTTGTCCTGCTGTATTCTCTTGCGCCTGTCGCAATTTCCATGCCATCACATTGCGCAACTCTTGCGGCGATGCATAAATCTTTGCATTTGCCGACGGATTGAAGCTACTCTGCACGCCATCAATGGCCGCCGAGGTAACTGCATCATTTTCAGCACGTTTCTTTAGCTTTTGCTGCAATGAGATGGTGCTCTCATATTCGGAGACATTGCTGCGTGTCTCCACTTTAACAACTTGACCCACTGGTGGCGGTGGTGGTGGATGATTTGGTGGTGGCAATATAGCACCAGCTGCACCAGCAGCTGTTGTTAACTTATTATCCTTATCTCCAGTTGTATTGAGACGTTGCAATGATGCATGCAATGTGGCAACATCGTCCTGCGAATGATGCCCCTTGCTGCCGGTTGCCTGCCAAATCGATGATGCTGAACCATGCAATTGTGGTCCATGTAAATCTGGTGTTGAATGAAAACGTTTCAAATCACGTCCAGCACCACCACCTGCACCACCAGCTATAGCAGCGCCCACTGTAGGTGTGGCAACTGGTTTACCACGCAATGTGCCATTATTGCTACCATGTTTACTGCGCGCCGTCTTGCGTTTCATTTCGGCAACGCTGCCATAGACCAAGGGACCCGTACGCATAGGTGAACCATTGGCAGCAGGTGGTGTAGCTGCACCACTATCTGTGCCGGATTGAAAGCGTGAGCTTGTCATCATAGTTGCATAACGATTAGCACCAGCAGCACTACCTTCACCCTGTTGACGTTGAAAGAGTTCCTCCAATTCGGCAGCGGTAATGCGACTGGATGTGGGACGCGCTTTAATGCTGGCTGTACGTAGCTGTACGGGCGTACCGGGATGTGTGGGTGTGGGCGTGGCAATGGATTCAACAGAATTAGATTTAGCATGTGATGGTATTTCATCCTGTTCCTTTTCACCGCCATTCTCTAAACCGGCAACCATTGATTTGGCACGTGCACGTCCAACGCTTAATGTTGTCTTTGGATCACGACGTGGTGGCATTGGTGCCATACGTACACTGCCACCACTTGAGGATGTTGCATGTCCAGTACCAGTAATAGAATGTCCTACTCCTACACCTGGTCCTGGTCCCATTGCACCCATTTTACGTGGCAATGTTGCACATTGACGATGTGCACTCTGCGGCGTACTGGGGCCACTTGATAAATGTTGACTACCGGCACGTGCACCACTGGGTAAATATTGTGCACTTGCTTGCATCTGTAGTGGAAATTGTGGGGACACCACTGTCATATTAACCAATGCACCCGCTGAACGTATCATTTCAACAACTTGTTCATGTGAAGCAGCACTAACATCTTCACCATTGATGGTAAGTAGAAAATCACCCGGACGTAATCCTGCCATATCAGCAACACCGCCAGGATCAACATCATCCAAATATTGTAATGCTGGAAAGCGTTCCGATGGACGCAATTGCATAAGCTGTGAACTGGCCTTGGCACCACGCAAAATGAAACCAAAGCCACGTTTAGCACGATGTAATACAACCGAACGTGGTGCATTGTAGGCACTGTAAGGCAGACAAGAGAAGATTAGCTAGATGTTCGATTAGTTGTTGATGAATTCCAAGACTTACCCTTTCTTAATACGCGGTGCTGTTGCACTGCTATATTGTCCAATTGTATTTGAATTGGACATTGCCTGTGCATGAGCAGCAGCAGCAGCGGAGGCAATACCATTTGTTTCCATGTGTTGCTGATGTGAACCATTGCTGGTCATGGAGAGTGATGGCGATTGATGTGGCTGCTGTAGCAATGTGCTTGAGCTACCCGAATGACCGCCAAGACTTAACTGTGGTGAACCTTGATACGAATTTTGTTGTTGCTGTTGTTGTTGTTGTGTCTGTTGTTGTGCCTGCTGCTGCTGTTGTTGTTGTACCTGTTGCTGTTGCTGATGTTGCTGCTGTGCTTGCTGTTGCTGTTGCTGTGGTGCCATACCCGTGCTAGCAGTCATAACATTTGTTATATGTTTCTGTCGCAAATTAACTTCCTGCACACAATCGGCAGGAAAGAAACCCGAATGATTTGTACCACGTACATAACCCTCCAATAGACCACAATCGGTACTGCCAACAACTTCAATAACATCACCTGGCTGCAAACGTATATGTCCCACTGTATTGCCAGCATATGGTTCCATACAAACCACCGTAGTACTAGGATGTCCAATAGAACATGCTGCAGAATCCGAATTAGTTCCAACACCCGATGAATCACTTATTATATCGCTGGTATCTCCCAATGATTTATCTGTGCGAATTGGAAATTATATATATTTTTTTAGCTGATAAAATAAAAAATTTTAAGGGATAAACGTATATATTCACAAGGTAGACAATTTACAGGAATAAAACACTCAAAACACTCAAAGGGACTCAAAGAAATTATTCAAGGCGATAAACATGCAGAAATGCAAGAAATTGTTTAGAAAAGAAGTAGAAGCACAAGAAGCAACATATGTGTAGGAGTGTATGTGTATGTCTGAGTGTGACTGTGTGTGTGTGAGTGAGAAAGCAAGTGAATGCATTCATGTATTCATAATGCATTTATATATCTATCATTTGTCTGTGTCTGTGTGTTTGCGCTTTGATTTTGAAATTGATTTTGACTTCATTTAGATGTGTGAAACTTTGAATTAGGTTTCAAGGCTGATTAATTATCATTATAAAATTTGATATGTTTATTTATCGATAAGTGAATCAATTGAAATGCATATGCATTGAAATGAACTTAAATCATAATTTAATCAATGAAACTGAATCTAGATAATGAATAAATGTTTAAATAAACTAATTAAAATTATCAAATTATTGTTAAAGTTGTTAAAGTTCATTGAAAACATAATTGATAAATTAATAATTAATATTTCTTAAATTATATAAGCTAAATATGTTTGTTGAGTTACTAAGCTTTTTTAGCAACTTTGGCGAGATCAATAAAACAAATGAAAGTAATTTAATATAAATTAGTGTTTATTGTTGCTGTGACTGTCGAGTCACAAGCAAAATGTTTTTAAGGGTTGACTGCAACGGGCGCCTTACAAGCCAAGATCAGAGACACACGCTTAGTTCGATAAACGACACGAAACTAGATTTGGCGAGAGCCGACGGCAAGTGTAAGTGTTTAGCAGCTGCTCTAAATGAGAGCGCAGAGCTGCGGTTGATGAGAGCAGCGCTGCGCTAGTTGAGAGCAGCGCTGCGCTAGATGAGCACCGTTGCCGGCAGACGCCAATGTACAGAAAGGGAAGAGGGGACATACATATATGTACATACATAATAAGCCTTAACTATAATTTGTATTATGACGCTGCTCCCGAAAATGTTTATTTTACGTTCAGAAATTATCGATAAATTATCGATATCTTTATCGATTTTTATTCGATATATTTATCGATTTCTATTATCGATACATTTATCGATTTTTGTTAGCGATATATTTATCGATTTTTGTTATCGATATATTTATCGATTTTTGTAATCGATATATTATCAATTTTTGTTATCGACATATTTATCGATTTTTATTATCGATATATTTATCGATTTTTGTTATCGATATATTTATCGATTTTTTGTTATCGATACAATTATCGATTTTTTGTTATCGATACAATTATCGATTTTTTGTTATCGATACAATTATCGATTTTTGTTATCGATATGTATAAATAAATATTGCTAGGCGGCATATACATCTATCTATGTCATTGATACATATATCGACATATGTTATCGATACGTTTATCGATAATTATAATTCTCGATTTATAATTAAAATAAATAAAAACAATTAAAATAACATTTTACATGAATATTTCATATGCATCAATTGATTTCAATACCTAATAACAGCTGACTTAAAGATTTATCGATAACACTAACATTTAACACTCAACACTAACTGTTGTTGCTTCTTCTGCTTCTGGGATTAGATCATGCTCAATGTTTTTTTTCGATAAACATTTTAATAATATTATAATATTTAATAATATTAACTAAATTTCATGCACAAACATGTTGTAATAAGTATTATTAAAAGAAATTGTTTTGATACTTAACCTTTAGTTGTGCTTAGATCTTAGATATGTTACGATATTTTGTTATTATTAGTTTATAGATATTATTTGAGTAGAAAGAGAATATAAATACAGATACAGATATATGTATATATTTACAGTCATAATATAAAAACGATAAATTTATAGTGTAATATAAAAGTTATCGATTATTAATTTTGTTCCCTATTCTAACCTCAATCTGAATTTTAATAATTATAAACTTAAAGGAAAAAAAAAAAAAAATGAAGAACTTAAAATGCAAAAAAATGAAATAAAAAATGTTGTGTTTACCTGTCACAATGCTGATGTCATCCTCATGCGAACGATGTCCCGATGAGCCTTCGGATAGGCTTGAACTGGCTGAACTGTAGGCGCCAAGCATATGCTCCGATGGGCATGGTGATGGAGGGCCATGCAATTGTGGATGCAAATGCGGCTGCTGGTGCTGATGCTGATGTTGATGTTGCTGATGCATTAGCTGATGTTGATGCTGCAGCTGTTGTTGTTGTTGCTGTTGTTGTTGCTGTTGCTGCTGATGTTGCTGTTGTTGATGATGCAACTGTTGGCGCGAAAGTGTGCCCATCATTAGATTGCCATTGAGGCCAGTTCCGGCAAGACCAACACCAACACCAACACCGACACCAACACCAACGCCAACGCCAACTGCATTACCAGCACCAGCATCATAACCACCGGCAGCCGCAGCAAGCAATGCTGCACCGGCGGCCCCATTGGCGCTCAGCCAACCAATGCCTGAGCGACGTTTCGGATTGTAGCGCGGAGGTCCCCGGAAGGGTACTGTGTGTGTAAGGATAGTTTTTCTCTCTTTTTATATTTTGTATATACTTGTAAGTATATTTATGTACATGTCTGTATGTCTCTCTGTGTGTGTGTGTGTGTGTGTGTAAGTTCTTTCTGTTCTAGTTGTTGTTATTTTTTTCTGTCATTTTGCAGTCGATTTTGCGCTAAAGAGCAGAATTTATGTCTTGTGTTTTTCTCTGTATATTTTGTGAGAGTTTAGTCTGAGACAGGAATATGATAGAGGTTAGCAAGTGTAACAGAAGTTCGGGGTCGAGAGGGGGGACAATTGTAAAGGATTGGGGGGTGGATACACTCGAGCTGGTTACATATTGCATTTTTGCTGGTTATGATTATGGTTATGTATTTTTGTCACATTTGCCGGCCATGTTTATAGGTACGACCGACCAGTCGTTGCTCGCTAATTTAAGTCTCTTATTTATGTCTATATGTGTATCTGTATATGGAATATATGTGTCTGTGTGTGTATGTATGTGTAAGTAGAGTTAGGCTAGAGATGAGCAAAGCTTTCGATAGTATATTTTAATAAAATTTTCATTTCTATTAAGTAATATATTTATCATTATCCTATAGTATTTTATTATTTATTTTATACTATTTATATTTTTAATAATTTTTATTTTTTGATGGTAATTAATTTTTTTATATTTATTATTTTAATATTATTGATAAATTAATATTATTGATTATTATTGATTTACATGTTTACTTATTTTATTTTTTAATCATTTTTTTTTGTAATTCTAAAATTAATATTTTATATATTTTAAATATATTTTTGATATTTTAATTATTTTTAAAATTTTTAAATATATTTCTCATATATTAAATATATTTTTTATATTTTATATTTTTTTTTTAAATTTTAAATATATTTTTTGTATTTTAAATATATTTTTTATATTTTATATATTTTTTTTTAATTTTAAATATATTTTTCATATTTTAAATATATTTTTTATATTTTATATATATTTTTTAAATTTTAAATATATTTTTTGTATTTTAAATATATTTTTTATATTTTAAATATATTTTTTAAATATATTTTTCATATTTTAAATATATTTTTTATATTTTAAATATATTTTATAAATTTAAATTTAATATTTATTAAATATATTTTTTAAATTTTAAATATATTTTTTATATGAAAGTAAAATCTATTAAAATTATGTTAAATCTAACATAATTATGTTAATAACAGTCTTGAATTAACATGTTAATCGATTGAAACTATTTGCTCATCTCTAGCTCAGACACTGTAAACCAATTTAAAGAAAAAAATGTAAACATTTTATTATAAAATGAAAATAAATGAAAACAGGAATATAAATAGAACAAATCCCTAGCTGCTAATATTATTCGTTACCTATGGGAACTAACACACAGATATATATATAAATATATATTGACTATATCGAGTATTTTATACACTTGTAACACACTTTTATTACTTACTGTACTCTCACTGTACTGCTGATAGACTTGATTGTAGTACATGACCGTAACAAAAAGCAAAAAAAAAAAAATATATATATATGTATGTATATATTGTAAATGTAACGAAATGGAGCAAAACCAAGGACATTCTAGGAATGACCCAATAATAACAAGCTCACTAAACATATGAGGCAACAACATATTGGTTATGTATATATGAATATGGCAAATCGATAACGATAACGATAACGATAATTTGTAACATTTAACAAAACATTGAACAGCCAAGAGTAAAAAGAGAAAGAGACAGACAAATATATAGTATGTATATATAGAGAACATGAAGTGGTATATGAAAAGTACGAGCAAAAATTGTAACGATTTACAGTAACAAGTAATTACTAGATATATATTTTTGTATATTGTATATATATATTGAGGTTATGTTTTTTTTTTTATATATATAGAAAAATATCTGTTAAAAAAAAGTTGACAAGCAAATGCAAGGCAAAAATATAGTAGAATATATATTGGAAAAAAATCTTGTTTATATAAAATTTTGTTTTTTGTTTTTCTTTTTTCTTCATTTTTTTTTTTTTATTATATATATATTTGTATTTGAAGTATTTGCGATATACTGATGATATGAATTTGATGAATTTCTGATTTAATGAACTGTTTCTGTTATATTTTTGAGTGTTTTTGAAAAACTAAACTGAATAATTGTATAAAAAGAGAGGGGGAAAAAAATAATGAACTATAGTAGTATTTATATACATTGATACGAATATTTATTGGAAGAATAAAACTATCGAATGGAACAATTTCTATAAATTGAATATAGAGCAAAAAAAAAAAAAATGTGAAAAGAAAAAACAAAATAAACTAAAAGCAAAAGCAAATTGTGACAAAAATAGTATATGGGCAGAAAAAAAACGTAGCAGGAGGCGAGAGTGTGGGGGGGAAGGGGCAATAATTTGATATGATGAGTATTATGTATGAAGTATTATGTCAATGTCAAGAGTACGGTACGATGATGTATTATTTGTACGATATGTATATGGAAATATATGTATATATCGAATATATATTGATATCACATTCAGTTAATATAATATTTGATTATCTTATCATCTGAAATTGTTATACAACATATACTGTGATATCAATATGAAACTGTTCTAATTATACAAATATTTACAGCATACTTTTAAGATGCAATTTTAAAAAAAATTTGCAAGATGCAATAGAATTATATTTTTCAACTGCACCTAAAAGTATGCTAGCATAAATATTTAGTATTTAGAACAGTTGAATGATGATGAATGTTTTATAGATATGAATAATGTTATTGCATGATATTTTGCATTGAGGCTCGTTTTCACTCACCAATATCCTCCGATTTGTAATTCTCAATAATTTCGGCAAGTTCCAAATTACCAGCAATGACAGCAACCTAGAATTTTTTTTTTTTTTTTTTGAAATAAAATATTAAATATATATTAATTTGAGCAAATTTTTTTTTTTTGCATAAAACTAAGCATAGAAATTAAAGGTACTAGAGAATTACTGGATGTACTACAAGCAATAAATAAATATAGGTAAACTACTTGAAGAGAAAATAAAAGTACCAGTTACTAAAAAAACTACATGTTATATTTATTTTAATTAAATTAAATTAATTTTTCTTTTTGAATTTTGATTTTTTAAATTTTTAGTTGTTTTTTTTTTAGGTTTTTCTTTTTAGTTTTTTTTTTTTTTTTGGTTGTTTTAAATACCTGATAGGGAGTTTGGTTGGCAAAGTTCTGGGCACCACGTTGTGCGCCGCGAAAGAGAAGCATTCTAGCACAAGCCTCTTGGTTGTTAACAGCGCAAACATGCAACGGGCTATTACCGGACGCATTGCGTCCATCCATGTCAGCACCGTAGAACAACAAGTGTTCCAAGTGCTGTACCAGGCCATGCCGACAGGCCTAAATTATATTATATAGATATATATATATAGATATAGATATAAAGTTAGCGCAAGCGTTTATAAAAGTTAAGATAGAATAGTTTTATATAATTATCATTATCATCATCATTATTATCATCATTAATTAAAACAAAGAATGAAAGTAAGAATGAAAAAAAAACACAAATAAATATCGAAAATATTTCAAAAATTCTTATTGTTGTTTAAGCCGTAGCCCAGCCACCAAATAAATTCTTTACACATCATCACTGTAGCGTGGGGGTGGGGTGGGGGTTATGGTAAAGGACTTTTAATATTGCACAATAAACCATTTAAGGAGCATTAAATATGAAATGTTCTTCTTCTTCTTATTCTTCGTTTTCTTCTTGTTTTTTTTTATTATTTTTTTCTTTTGTTTTTAATGAACCGCCACCATACTTTACCTGATGAACCTCATTCCAGCCTTGACTATCTTGTATGCCCAATGTGGCATGATCATGCAGTAGACTTTCAGTGATTTTTGCCTCACATTTGCGTGTTATCGATATATACAGTGGCGTTATGCCACGCCCATCACGATAATTTGGTGAAGCGCCCAGTTCAAGTAATGTGCTGCATAAATAAATTGAAAATTTTACTAAGAAATTTTTAACAAGGCTGCAAAAGGTTTTACGACTAATTTTGCAGCCTCGTTGATGTGTTTTTGTGTATTTGATCTATGAAGTAATACATATATACATACCTGACCGCCTCAAGGGAATCGTGTTCGACAGCTCGATGCAAGGCTGTTGTACCATCTTTAGTACGATAATCCAACAGAGCACCGCCATTGACTAATGCAATGAGCAGCTTGTTGGGTTTCTTGGCGCCAGTTGCTACAGTTAGTGGCGTCTCACCGCTTTCTGAACAATGAAAATTTGGATCTAAGCCCTTGGCACACATCTTTGCAATTTTTTCCACATGTCCACCATTGATGCAATCAAGAAATCGACGCAAATTTGCGCGTGTATGTAAAGCTTTCAATTGACGTTCATCTAATGTTAGCATTTTATATACACGACGCTTATATTTGAGCTGTGCGAGAGAGAGAGAGAGAGAGAGGAAATAGTATAATTTAGTTAATTAAATGTCTCTATAGGAGTGTGTGTATAAACTTACCTCTAGATAACCAACGGGTCCATTGAATGGATAATCGCCAAGTCGTCGTTCCTCATCTAGAAATTTGCCTGCTTTGCCATTTGCTGGCGGCGCAAAGAGTCCATAGTTGAAGCTCTCCTTTAGCTCCTGGAAATATACAAAAAAAAAAATTATGAGTTCTTCTGCTTTTGCTTTTCCCCTCTGTTTTATGGAGTCTGTTGGCGTGCAGTACTTTTATTTTTTATTTTCAGGTGTGCGATTCACGTGCTCAAGTTGTTCATTTCCACACGCACTCACACACATATTCTCTTTCTCTCTCTCTCACACTCTCATACACATACATGCGCTTGCATACAAAAGACTTCCTGCTTTGCCAGTCAGCTTCAATTGGTCGCTGTTGCTGTTACTGCTGCTGCTGCGGGTGCTAGCTATGTGACGGCCACCCTATGGCGCCCTTACAATGTCACGCTAATGAGCGCGTGACAACAGCGCCATCTAGCGTTCGACACTGCATTCATAATTTACAGCTTTGCCTTTAAGTGGCAATTTCTTGTTTTAATTATACAAAAAAAATTTCTCTAGCACTTCAACAACAGTAAAACCAAACTTCCGCCAAAGGCAAGTTCTCTCACTCACACACAGTCTCTCTCTCTCTCTCTATCGCTCTCTTGCTCTCGCGCGCTAACTGTGTCTCAAGTGTATAACTGATGACATTGCTGCTGCATTAATTATGCAAAGTGCGTGTATTATGTGCCACATGTGCAGCAACCTGACTTTGACTACAGATTATACAAATTTTGGCAACTGCTTCGTCAATGCGTTATACTCCACTCTCCCTTCCTTTTCCTCTCCTCTCTCTCTCTCTCTCTCTCTTACACACACACAGCATCAGAAGCTGCTTATGCCCTTAGGCATACAAGTTATATATGCGCGTAATGTGACAAATGTGACCATTAAATTCAACAGCTAGTCAAGCCTAGAGGGCATAAATAATAATTTTGCAAAAAAAAACAGAACAACATTTCGTTGTAGTAAAACAAGTCTTTGGGAAAATACAGTTTTGCATATTATTAGTAATTTGTGATCAAAGAGAGAAAGAGAGTGGCAAGAATGCATTGACATGTGCATTAAGCGTAGCTGTTAATGCTCATAGCAGAAGAGCAAGCAGCAAGACAAGTGTAGCAGACGGAAGAGCAGCAGATGTGCAATGATACAATGTAAGAGAGCAATAGCATAAAAATGCACTGATTGGCTGTTACAGTGAGTGGGGAAGAGTAGAAGAGTAAAACGTTTGCTCTGTTACTATGATGCGTGTGTAGTAGCAGTTACTCTCGCACGAAGACAAATTGTAATGCATTGCTATTGCACATGTGTGTGTGTGTGTGCTGTGCTGTGTGGAGTAGGATTTCTCACGAAGGCAAGCAGAAAGCGTAAAGGTAAAGAATCATTGAGTAACAGAAACTAAATACGCTGAGCGTGAGCTGTGATAAGAATTCAAAATGCATAACAGGTAAAAGAAGAATAAGAAAAAAAAAAAAATAAAGAAAACACGCAAGCAAAAAAAAAAAAAAGAAATTGTAAAATTCTTTACAGATTTATTTTTATTTATTTGTGTGTGTAATCTTCAATTTAAATTCTACAATTTCCTTTTGCTCTTTACAGTCAATTCAAAGTCAATTTCCCTTTGGCAAATACTCTGCAATATATATAAACTTAGCCTATATATAAAGATGAACTTGACAACTATAAGAGTTATTTCCGGAACTCATTGACTCTCGACATTCGGCTTTCATCTGTTGTTATTTCTGGTTTTTTTTTTGTGGCTACAAATCGCAAGTAGTGTATGCAACCCTGCATCCTGCAGCATTAACATTCATGCACCCTCTTGAATCGTATAAATTTTCCTTAAAAATACGCCCACTACCCCAGACAGACCTAGCCCCCCTCCTCCCGGCCACATAAGCTCAAATACCAAAACATTGTATCCCCCAGCGACACGTTAACGGCGTTTGTTGTGCGCACCAAATGGTTTTTATGGCGCCTTTTGCCCTACGGTCTTGTACGTAAAACTTTTCCCTCATTTACCTACCCATCGACGACGACAAACCCCGCTATGCCCCCTGCCCTACTCTTCACTCATAATATGCACATGCAAATTGTAGACACGTCGCCGGCATGAAAACTTTTCTAGCGTTCTACTTCCGTTTCTTCTTGATTGAAGTTTTTGGATTTTTGGATTATTTGCTTGGCTTTCAGTGAGAGTTTGGGGTTGAGCGATTGAGGGGAATATCAGTTTCAAGGGCTGATTTTATGTGGTGCGCCATGCGCCATAGTTAAAGTCAACTTGTTTGGCGCACAAATTGCATTTTTATGAGTTTTGATTTTGATTTCATATTACGCACTTTATCAATATGCAAGAGTAAACGAGATGGCAAATATACAACGCATAACTGTAAAGTAATTTCATACATTTATTTTTTCTTTCGTTGCTCATTTTGTTGCGCTGTTGCAAGTCGTAAATTTGTTAGCCAACAAAAAAAAACTGAGAGAGAGAGAGAAATGATGGCAGGCAAATGTTGGAAAATACTTTTTGCAGTAAACGTTTTATTTTTTTTTGTGGCTGTTAAATGGATGCGCATAAATCAATGAAAAGAAGAAGAAGAAAAAAAAATGAGAAGAAATGAGAAGAAAATGAGAAAAACAAAATAAACAAATCAACTAAATAAGTACAAATTGTAGTGTGTAAGAGAGACAGAGAGAGAGAGAAAGAGAGAGAGGGGGATGCAATGGAAAGACAGTCTCTGATAGACTCTGATCATTTTCATAGTGTTGCGTTTCAAGAGTAAATGTCAATGTGATGCGCACTTGCTGCAAATAAGCAACTTCCTGTTCCAATAAGAAAAGGCCAAACGCACAATAGCAGCAGCAACAACAGCAGCAACAACAGCAGCAATAGCAGCAGCAACAATAAGCGGCAACAATAACAACAATAAGACGTAGCATTCATTGATAAATTGTCAAACAGTAGTTGTTGCTATTGTTGTTGCTGCTGCGACTTGCTGTTGCAATTGTTTGAACGAGCACAAACAGTGAGACAAAGAGACAGACAGACAGACTGAGCGATAGCAACAGACGGTCGGTCAGCAGGTAAACATACATACAGTGAGTGCAAAAAAAAAAAAACATATACAGTGCCAACAAAAAGTAAATAAGCAGCCAGGCAGCGAGCAGCAAGCACAGTTGGCCAAGCAACTTGCAAGTTACAATTGGGTCGCAGCTCGATTGGCGGCCATCTGTTGCAGTTGCAGTTTCAGTTGTAGTTTGCAATTGTTGTTGTTGTTGTTGCCTTTTAGTTGCTCGTAATCTCATTCTATTGCAGCAATTAGAGTCTCTGTTGTATTTGTTGTTGTTACTACTACTGCTGCTGCTGCTGCTCTTGCTGCTATTGCTGTTGCCTGTCTCGCACTATAGCCTGGCCTATGTCTTGTGGCAAGGCTTTACATTTATGGTCTCATTAACGTCAGCTTTTTCTTTTTCTTTAGTTTTAGTTTTAGTTTTATTTTTTTTTTACTCTGTTTTTTTTTTGGCAGCCCAAAAAGTTTTGCTATGCTTATACAGTTTGACAGCCACTGCATAAGTTAAACGAACCAAAAACTAAGTATTTACTTTATGCATATACTAAAATTATTTGCACTCTGCCTATGCTTATGTGTGTGTGTGTGTGTGTGTGTGTAGAAGGTATCAAATTACAAGACATGGCCAAAATGTCTTGACAAAGTACAAGACAACAGCAAAAAAAAAAAATAAATAATAAAACTGGCTAACTTGATGATAACACAGAGACAGTGGTACAAATCTATTGAAATATTAAACAAAAAAAAATAAATAAATAAAAAATAAATTGTAAAAGAATTATTAAATGAAATTATGAATAATTTTGGAGCTACTACTGTTGCTTAATAAAAATATATTAAAGAATTTGAAAATTTTTTGTAAATAAAAAAACAAAATAAAATACAATATTTTTATATTTTATTTATATATAGATATTTCATTTAATTTACAAATTTTTGTAAGTAAAAAATAATAATAAATTATTTTTATATATTTTTAATGCATTTTTATTCAATTAGCAAAGACTTGAAATATTTGAGTCTAAAATAAAATCTGTAAAAAATATATAAAAAAATATTTTAATATATATTTTATATATATATTTTTTTTTTAATAAAATTTCTAAGACTTGAAATATTACTGTCTTTAAAAATAAAATCTGTAAAAAATATATAAAAAATATTTTAATATATATTTCATATATATTCTTTTTTTTGAAGACTTGAAATTTTACAGTCTTTGAAAATAAAATCTATTAAAAATATAAAGCGAAAATTATAATAAATATTTCAAATATATTTTTTTTTTATTAAAGTTGTAAGATGTAAATATTGTATTCCTTAAAAATAAAATCTATTAAAAATATAAAGAAATATTTTAATATTTATTTTAAATATATTTTTATATTATTATTTCTAAGACTTAAAATATTACTGTCTTTAAAAAAAAAATCTGTCAAAAATATATAAAAAATATTTTAATATATATTTTATATATAATTTTTTTTTTAATAAAATTTCTTAGACTTGAAATATTACAGTCTTTAAATATCAAATCTGTAAAAAATATATAAAAAATATTTTAATATATATTCTTTTTTTTTTTTGAAGACTTGAAATTTTACAGATCAAATTTTAATATTTACTTCAAATATTTTTTTTTATTAAATTTCTAAGCCTTGAAATATTTCACTCTGTAAAAATAAAATCTATTAAAAATATATAAAAAATATTTTAATAAATACCCAATATTTTAATAAATATTTTTTAAATATTTTTTTTTTGTTATAAAATTTATAAGACTTGAAAGTAAAAAGAAAATCTATTAAAAATATATATAAAAAAAATATTATAATATATATTTCAAATATATTATTTTTTTTTATTAAATTTCTAAGCCTTGAAATATTACAGTCTAGAGAGTATTTTCATCATACAGTAAACTGCCAATGCACAGCGACTTGGCTTGTGCTGTTGCTGTGTTAACTCTCATATATCACATTTTGTGTGTTCGTTCATAAATATTTCATTTAGCATATATATTATATATGTATATGTATGTGCTTAACTTTCAGAGCAAGCAGCAAAGCTGAAAAGAGCAAACAGCAAGTTGAAATATGTCATCAATTCTCTAAGCCTTCACTTGTTATCTCGACCATATTTGCTATGCTAATATTTATGTTCTCATTAAAGTTTCCGGTGCCAAAAAAATAAAAAATAAAAAAATTTAGTCAACCTTCTAGCCAAAAGTCACTTGGGTAAATATGAAACAACATTTCAACTTTTACTTCTACTTCTACTTTTTCTACTGCTTCTTCTTCAATTATAAATTTTTTTTTGCGAGTCCCATTTAAAGTGCAAATAAATTAGAATAAATTAAATAGTTTGTTTTATTAGTTAGTTAAACATATGCTATGCTACGTTATGCTATGCTATGCTTCAACGAAGGTCAATTAACAACAGCAGCAGCAAAAAAATATAAAGGAGCGTGCAAAGAAAGAGATAGAGTTGTAGAGATATGAAGATAGAGATAGATATACAGAAGGAGATAAATTTAAAGGCTTAAATAAGGCTTTAAACAGACTTTTATCTAATTATATAGTGAGATAATATTTCTAGCACTCTTCATCATTCTCAACGCTCTTCACGCCCGATTATCATAATTCTTGTTGCCATCGTTTTGATGCGGATCCCAACTGTCATTGCGTTGCGTCTTTCGTTTGCAACGTTTTGCAATGTGCCTGCTGCCTAGCTGCCTAGGGCGAATTTAACGCTTCGAGTCTCTGTATAGACTGCAACATTTTGCGGCATCTCAAGTTGCATACAGCTCTAGAGCTAAGAGCCAAGGAACCAAAGAGTCGAAGCTTCAACATCAATTTATGTAATCTTAACAATACAACGCACACCACATAATGCCTGCCACACAGTGGCGGCAAAAGCAGAGCGACGCAGAGAGAGGGAGAGAGACAGACAGAGAGAAGCAGCTCTTCACAGCTTCGGGCATGCCATGGCACATCATCTTATAAATTTTGCTCGTTGCTCGAAAGATGCCTGTGGTTAACCACAAGAATAAAAAAAAAAACGGCAGAGAGAGAGACGAAATGCAACTCGTTGCGGTAAGACGCAACGCGCGGCTTGAATTAGAGTAAGTTTTCTGTGGCCAAACAATGCGCTCGACGCTCCATGCTCGACGCTCAATGCTCTATGCTCCATGCTCAAACTCTCAGACACAAACAGACGTTGCAGAACTTTTAGTTACGCTTCAGTCTCAGTCTCAGTCTTAGTCGTCAGCGTCAGCCTCAGACTGAGCTGCTCTAGAGTCCAGCCTTAGCTTCGCTTCTGTCTTAGCCTCA
>JBAMBR010000918.1:0-83472 GCA_037044475.1 Zaprionus obscuricornis
ATAAGCCTATTGAGTAAGGTCGTGTTTTTTTTGTCGCTCCGCCGTCGATTCGTATTTTGGTCAAGTTATCTGCGGAAAACAACAAAATAAATTAGATCGCTTCGGTGCGGATTAGCGCGGCATTGGCATAGTACTTACTGGAGCCCGCTCGCACTGGTGAAAAGTGAAATTTGCTGGCCTGGCTGGCGATTGGAGTACCCCGAGGCTGGACGTGACAGACAAGGCGCGTCTATTTCTTTCTCTTTTCCTTCTTATTATTTTTCCTTTCTCCCTATACTTTTTCTTCTTTTTCTGATCTTTTCATTTAAAAGGCGAGGCGGCGTGGTCGGCGTTGTTTGCCTTTTTTCTTGCTGGATCAGCTGACGACGAGGGCTACGTTAGCAGCATCAAACCAGGGCCGACACTTAAAGCTCCCAAGCTTTCGGTGCTTTTGAAGCTTTCAAAGCTCATAAAGATATCGCCACTCTCAAGCTCTGAGCCGCACTTGGAAGCTCGGGTATTTGACAGATCAGCAAGGCATACTTTTGAGAGCCGCAATATTTTCCACAGCACTTCCACTAGGCGGAAGTATAAATAATATTGCGAAAACGTATCAAGCTTTGGTATAAGCCACAATTGCACGGCATACTTTAGGGAGCTAAAGTATTTTATAAAGCACCTTTACCAGGCGGAAAATTAAATAATCCTGCAGGCATATATCAAGCCACCTGCAAACTGGAAGGATTTGCGAGACGCTCGGCGCTTCCGAGGTCCCCACCTCAGGGAAGGCTGATCATCCCCCCCGGCAACCACGCAACGGTCGAAGATGAAGGAGGCATAGCAGCATGCAGCAACGCTACTGTTCAGACACATGTCCGAAAAATGGCAACAGAAGGTAAATCCGTCTGCCTGAAGGCGATGGTGGAAGAGATGGGCACGGTATTGGAGAGTTTACAGGCCCTATTCAATGGACAGAGGCACATTAACATAGCCATGCGAGAAGATCTAGCTAAGTTGGCCAAGCTCCAATTGGCAACAGCAGCACTCTGCCAGCAGGCACACAAGGAGACGCAAGTATCCCCGGACAGAGTAAGGAAAGCTCACACGCCTATCTACAGAACTGCCACGTCCAGCATTGATAAAGCGAAGGAAGGAACCCCCAAACGTCCTAGGGATAAAACTTCTGCACAGAGGGCTACTCCTCCAAAAAGGAACAAATGTGTCCAAAGCACGGAAGAGTGGAAAGTAGTCGCGAAGAGGGCTATAAAGGTGAAACAGGCCAAGGCGCGCCCAGACGCCCTCGTCGTATGTGCGAAAGGCGAGCTTAGCTACAGCGAGGTACTCTCAATGGTCACCAGAAGGCAGGACGGCCGTCTAAAATCAGTCTGCGACCAGGTGGCAAATGCAAGGAGAACTCAAAAGGGTGACCTGCTTCTGGAGCTCAACGGATCGGGACTAGAGAGTACGGCTGGGCTTAAGGAGGTGATTGAGTCAGTGCTGGGAGACTGCGCAGAGGTCCGAGCACTGGCCCACGAGACTCAGGTGGCCATCCGTGACCTGGACGAGCTCGCCAGCAAGGAAGAAGTGATCAAAGCCCTTATTGAGCAAGCGGGCATTCCAGCCAGCCTATGCAGGGTCAAGAGCTTACGCCCGGGATATCCAGGAACCCAGGTAGCGAGTGTCCTTGTCCCTCCACAGTGGGCCACGAAGATCCTAGAACTAGGGAAGCTAAAAGTTGGATGGACTCGCTGCAGGGTGTCAGAGCAGGAACAAAGGACCCGCTGCTTCAAGTGCTTGGACTTTGGCCACACAGCTGGAAGATGTAGCAGCGCCCTCGACAGGTCCACGTGCTGTATCAGATGCGGAAAGTCAGGACACAAAGTGGCAGCATGCCCGAATCCTGCCAACTGCTACCTTTGTGCGGCCGGAGGCAGGACGGACACAAATCACCAGGCGGGAAGCCGAAACTGCGCTTCGGCAAGGAGGAAAGTTCTGCCAAATAACCTATGAATTTCCTTCAGCTGAACCTAAACCACTGCGCGGCGGCCCAGGACCTGCTTAGTGCAATCCGCCAGAGAAAACAATTCAGACGTTGCTATATTAAGTGAACCCCACAGAATTAAGGATAGCGCAGACTGGGTCAAGATACCACAGGCAAGGCGGCCATTTGGATATGCGGGAGGACTCCGCTGCCCTTTGGACACCTGCACGCGGACCGATGCTTCGTCCGCGCTAAAGTCGGCACGCTCTGGGTTTTCAGCGTGTACCTAGCGCCAAGCCTACCTATAGCGGACTACGCCATCATCCTCGACAGACTAGTGGCTGACGTGCGGGGCCGCTCGCCGGTCATAGTGGCAGGGGACTTTAACGCTTGGGCTGCAGACTGGGGAAGTCCATACACAAACCAGCGAGGACGGCTGATACTGGAGGCGTTTGAGTCCCTTGACTTAATCCTCCTAAACCAAGGCTCTGAAAATACCTTCGCTAGAGCAGGAACTGGATCTATAATAGACCTCACATTCGGGAGCAGCTCTCTCTCGCACTCAGCCGAGTGGCAGGTCTGCAAATTCTACACCGCGAGCGACCATTCTGCCATTAGATTTAGCTTCGGCAACCGGACAGCAAATAGGTCATCACTTACTTCAAGCAGGACCAAAAAATTCAGCACAGATAAGCTAAACGTTCAGCTCCTCGCGGATCGCCTGAGGGACTTGGTGGCAGAAGGGCCTGCGGAACACATGGTCGCCAGGATCATGGCAGATTTGGACGAGGCCTGCGAGGCAGCATCGATGCCAAAAATGGCGAGTTCCAGCTCACACGCTCCAGTCTATTGGTGGAACGAAGAGATTGCCAAGGCCCGGAGAGTGCAACCACGCAAGGAGAAGATATCAAAGGTCCAGGGATAGGCCATCATTCCAGGAGTGGCAAGAAGTGTTCAAGGAGAGGCGACGGAAACTCAAGGTAGCCATAAGGGAGAGCAAAAAAAGGTGTTTTCAAGCGCTCTGCGATCAGTTAGAGGACGACCCTTGGGGCAAGGGCTATCAAATCGTGACCAAAAAGCTCGGACCAAGGAAATCAACTATGCCTCCAGACGATCAGATGCGACAAATCGTTGAAGAGTTATTCCCAAGGATGGAGGAAGACTCAACAGGATATAGGCAGATCCAGCGGCGAGATGAACTAGACCCAGCAATGGAACTGGTCACAATAGAGGAGTTAGCATCTATCGTTGGTACGATAGAATCAGCAAAGGCCCCTGGACCGGATGGCATTCCTCAGAGGGTACTCAAAATTGCTTGCTCACTGCGTCCAGATGTATTTACAATGATGCTTAACCAATGTCTCAAGGAAGCCGTTTTCCCCAGGAGATGGAAAACGCAAAACCTGGTCCTAATTCCCAAACCAGGAAATGTCCAAGGAGCGGCAGCCTACAGACCCATATGTCTGATAGACGGAGCAGGAAAAATCCTAGAGAAGGTGATATGTACCAGGCTGGAAAAGGCGATATCTGAGGGAGGAAATCTGTCACCGTTCCAGTTCGGCTTCAGGAAGGCAAAATCCACATTAGACGCCCTAGAAAGAGTCACGGTGCTAGCAGCCAACGCAATAGAGGGCAGCAGATGGAAGGGAGGCGACAAAGAATATTGCCTCATGGTAACGCTAGATGTCAAGAACGCGTTTAACTCAGCCCGGTGGGACTGTATTTTGAAGGCGCTGACTCATTACCAGGTTCCACAGTACCTAATGTGGATTATTAGGAGCTATTTATCGGACAGAGTACTAAAATACCCCACTAGCCTGCAAACAGAGGAGCACCAGGTGACGGGAGGAGTTCCTCAAGGATCGGTACTCGGCCCACTGCTGTGGAATGCCATGTATGATGGCATTTTGCGCCTTAGCCTGCCGCCAGAGGCACATATGGTGGGCTTCGCTGACGACATAGCGGTCCTGGTGGTCGCCAAGGAGCTGAGGGACACTGAGAGAATATGCAACAAGGTGATCATGCTTATCCAGCGCTGGCTCGAATCGGTGGGTTTGGAACTGGCTCCCCACAAAACGGAAGCGGTACTGATAAGCAGCCGCAAACGTGTAGAAACAGCTCAAATACTGGTGGGAAGCACGATTGTTGTATCCAAACGGGCGGTAAAATACCTCGGAGTGCTGATTGACACCAGACTGTGCTTTCGCGAGCACCTGGAGGCCACAAGTCTGAAAGCTGCCCGGTCCAATAGAGCACTGTCTCGCTTGATGGCCAACAATAGAGGACCCAAGCAAGGCAAAAGGATCCTCCTATCTAACGTGACCAGGTCGATAGTCCTATATGGAGCGCCAATATGGGCAAGAGCGCTAAACACAAAGAGCTATGGATCAAGGCTGTCTTCGATATTGAGGCTAAACGCAATCCGCATCATAAGCGGATTCAGAACCATCTCTGATGATGCGGCTTTAGTGATTGCTGGGGTCCCTCCACTGGAAGAGCAAGTAAGGGAGAGAGCGTCCGTCTATCGGAACTCGAGACCGGAATTACCAGGAGCGAGCAGAGCGGAAATTAGAGCAGCTGCAAAAGACGAGGAACGAAGGAGCTGGCAATCCAAGTGGAACACTTCAAAAAAAGGAAGATGGACGCACCGACTCATCCCAAACATTGAGCAATGGATGGCGAGAAATCACGGAGAAACAAATTTCCACCTCACACAGATCCTGAGCGGGCACGGATGCTTTAGGAGCTACCTAATGAAGTACGGGCATGACTCGTCTGATCTCTGCCCTTCATGTCAGCCAGGAACTGTTGAAGACGCCGAACACGTATTTTTCAAGTGTGGCAGATACTCGGAGACCAGGAGTCGTCTGGAATACGACCTCGGAGGCTGCCTCTCAGTGGCCACCCTCGTGCCACTCATGCTCCACTCAAAGAGGAACTGGAGGCTGGTTAGCGACTTCGCGGCGGAAATTATGACGCAGCAGAGGAGAGCCGAGAGGGCTAGACAACAGCAGCCATAGTAAGCGGCGTCCTACTCCATGTGAAGCATTGCTTCACGGCCGTACCACTGGAGACAGACGCAGCTTACTATACTCTATCCATTACCTGTACCGCCTTTAATACCTTTTATTCTTATCATTACTCCTACTACTCAATTCTATATATAATAGTACCATAATTAATACCTGTACTAAACTATTCCTAATGTATATACCCTATATTTATACTTTACTTATATTTATATATACTTTACTTCCAACCGAATAAAAAAAAAAAAATATATATACATGCAGTGTTCGTGATGTGCATAATGAAGAGACAGTGACCAAATGTTTTTTGGCCTTTAAAAGAGCAAAGAATATGCAAATTATTTCTAGTTTACTTTGCAGGTGTGCAAATCTTTGTCGCCATAAGTTAATTCTTCAGGGGCAAACTAATGGTTTGGCAAAACTTATGGCAACAGTGCTTCACTTGACACAAGACAAGGGATTAAACGTGATGCTATCTGCATAAAATCAAATCATTTAACATAAATATTTGCCATATTTTTACATACTATGAATATGCACAGCAAAACTTTAAATATAAAATTCGCATAATTTTATTTTAGTTTCTTTTTTTATTTATTTATTTTTTTTTTTTAGCATAACAGCTACATGCGAAGCTCAAGTTATGAGTTATGAACGTGCAGACAAATAAAGCTTTAATTGGTTAAACTATTTTACCTAAAATTCATCTTCATTGCATTAAACATTAAATTGCAATAATAAAATTACGTTAAGTTACGTATACGCAATGTGTACTTAAAGCATAAATGATCAACTTGCATAATGCTGTGATAATACTATGCTTTATTACATTATAGTCCGCCTCCTACATCATTCAACTGAAATAAGTGTAATTACGTGCAACAGTTTTGCTGCCATTCTCTAATCTCTATAAAAACCAACTAAATTATGCAAATTGCAAGCGAACTCGTGACAATTTTCAGGATTTCATTTTTCTGTTTTATGACAGACAAGCGTAACTTTTACATGCATTTTACTCGGCAATAAACATTACGTATTATTGTGTGTGTGTGAGTGAGTGAATGTTTGACTGTGTGTTTAAGTGTGTGTGTTTGACTGTGTGTTTTTGTGTAAGTATTCACACTCACACATACATAAACCGGGTTTGATTGCTATAACACAGGTGCTCGACACATCTGCCAGCGATTGACCACAAATTCGTGTTAACTGCTTTCTATGTGGTTTTGCTTTTGGGCAACAGCGACAGCAGCAACAACAACAATCACGAAAATCAATAGTCGTATTTTTTCTAATTTGTTACCATTTGTAAAGCACAAATACAGGTGCATTTACATGTATGTGTATATATTGTGCTATTTAGAGAATATAGCGGAAATTTCATTTGTAATTTTTTTACATATATTTTATTGGTTTACTTATTGTCTTTCTCTCTCTATCTTTGTTTAAGCCTCACATGTCAGAATTTACTTTATTATACTAACAACTCAGTAGATCATTGATATAAGACACTACTGTCGTTTAACCTCAAAGCCAAAACTCTTGTCATGCAAATGCAGCTGGACTGATGTGTTATTGTGTTATTGTCCTGTGTGAGCTATAAACTTGCCTAAAAACTTGCAACATGACACTCGTTTACAAATTGCTGACCACACAATTCAAGGAAATGTTTACAATTGAATGTCGTCGGTATGTGAAATGTGCTTGGCATTGTGAAAAGCTTGTTACACTACGGTTACCTGAGCTCAAAAACAACTCTGACAGACAATCTATAGAGAGAGATACTTGTGTATGTGTAATATGTACAATGAAGGAGGCAAAAGATGTGAGCAATGATGATGATGATGATGATGGCAAAGAGCAAATGAAATAGAGCTAAACTTTTGTTGCCCATTGTTTGAGTTCTGCGGCTTTTGTTATTTTGTCTAAAGTTGTCTGTCGGCTCGACTGTTTATCTTTGGCCAACAGTTGCTGACAAGACAGAGTTTTGCTCTTATTGTAATCTGAACTCAAATTGTAAGACTCTTGCCCAAAAATTGTTTGTCTCTTGTTCTATTTTTAGCATGTGCCAGCACTTCTTGTGGCTTTTTGTAGCTCGGCATTTCGTGCTGAAACATTTGGCATTTACATTGAGTGCAATTTTAAAAATCCCTTTTGTTAACTTTGTCACCTGAATGTGATTCGAGTCATTAATAAGTCCAATGCAAATTATAGAGAATGAGTGCACAATGCGACAATTAGCAAACACACACACACAGAGTCACACACTTACATGCTAAATAGGTAAATAAGTAATTTTGCCAGTTTGTAGAGGAGTCCAAATTATTTTTCATTAAATATTTATACAATTCATACGCAGCAAAAAGAAAGGAAACAACTTTTTGATCTCATGCAGTTCATAAAATTGCACAATAATAAATATTTACATACTCATTAAACTTTTCGCATTAAAATAAAATAAAAACAAAACAAAACAAAAAAAGACTAAAGACTAAACAGTAAACTATACGCAAAATAAATATCATAAAACTCATATACAGCCATCTTTTCGTATTCGTATTCGTATTGCTATTCGTATACATATTCGTTTGTCTCATATAGCAGTAGCAGTAGTAGCTCGAAAAACGTTGCCAAAGGCTTAAAACTTTTTCGATCTACCCCACAAAGTTAACCAACTGAAAAAAGACCAAGTAAAGCTTGACTTTTTTTTTCGCTTGTCAGAACAACGAGCAAAAAGGGAACCAAAGTGTGTGGGAAGTGTGAGTGTGTCTGTGACTGAGCGAGAAAGAGGAAGAGAGAGAGCGAGAGTTTGAAGCTATACGAGTCACGTGCCTGAAAGGCGGCTCACAAAACGAATTATAAACGAGCAGCTGAGAATATGCGAGAGAGAGAGAGAGAGAAGGAAAAAGGAATGAATGAGTCTATGGAATTGTGGGTGTAAATTGTCTTGTGGTTGTCAAAGAGATAGATTGAAATGCATGAAAAAGTCTCATTAGGTTCGGCTTTAATTGTTGCTGAAATGATAACAATAGCACCAGAGGGATGTTTTGTCTACCATAAATACAAAACTTGTGTGGATTTACTTTTCCCTATGTTTCTATGTGTGTGTCTTTGTGTATGAGTTTATGTGGTATAAGATTTTAAAGTTGGCTTATCAACTGTATTCAAGTCGTACAGCTGAACATTTAACATATATTCAGCCATAAGCATTTTCCACCATCATACAACAATATTACAAATATCTCATAAATCATCATTTAGTTCGTGTCATGCTGTTGTGTGTTACCGTTCATAAAGCAGTTGCCAGGCCACCGCCAACAGTTGCTGTGACTGTCAGACTGCTAGACTGCCAGAAGCAGTGAAACGCAACAACTTTTGCTGCATTACGTCCACTTTTCAACTTGCTTCAGAAACGCGACGTTACTTACACCTTGACGTATGAGTGATTTATGTAAATGAAATTGTTACTGGCAATATAAAACTCGTTTTGCTTCATTTGCTGCTTAACGTATATATGTGTGTGTGTGTGTGTGTATGCTTGAGCTCAACTTTCACTTCAATTCACACGCTGAAAAGTCGAAAAGAAAAAAAAAAAATGTCAAATGAGTTGGCAACAATTTTTAGCGAATATTTTAATGAAAATGTTTGTGACAGTACAAAAGCTTATGAAATTGAGCGAAAGAGATGCCCAAGAATAGACACAGAGAGAGAGAGAGAGAGAAGAGAGAGAGAGAGAGAGAGAGAGAGAGTACATTAATTGAAAATGCCAAAATGTGTTGACCATTTGACCATTCCACATGCTACATACTGTATGCTATATGCCACATGCCACATGCATATTTAAGGTTTTAATTTGCAATTTCAACGAAATTGTTGCTCGACCAAGGGACAAGGGACAAGGGCGACGAAATAGTGTAGATGAATAAGTTGCTAGATGGGGCAAGTTGTTGTATCCTTTGCCGTTGCGAGTATTAAGCCAAACCATGAAACATTTAAAGCCCTTCGTCTATTGTCCTTGTGCGGCTTGCCAGAGTCTCGTTCTGCTTTCACTGCCTTCTATTATTTTTTTTTTATTCACCACAGCTTTATTCGAAAGTGTTTTGGGTGTTGCGAGCACGAGAACGTGAATCTCAATGCGAATGTGAACGTGAATTTGAACGTGAACGTGAACGTTAACTGGACTATTTTGATAGTTGGGGTAGATGGTACAATGAGGAGCTGTGCGCCTTCCATCAAGTGGCAGTCAGCATGTTGATGGCCAGGCGCAATTAAGTGTTTTTATGCATGCTGCATTCTTCTCAGCAATTGTTCAAGTATGCTAATGACGACTCCCTACTGTCAGCTGTCTGCTATCTTGCTGTCTATGAGAATTAAAGCTACTCTTAAAGCAATCTTGCCACCCTCACAGCTCACATTAACGAACAATGCAACTCAAACTCAAACTTATCATTGCCAAATGCTTGACCTCAATACTCAATGTGGTCAGAAACGTGAAGCATAAAGTACAACACGCGTCGACAAACCGGCACCGAGACATCTGCTCGGAAGTATTTGTTTTTCTTTATATATATATATTTATATATTTTTATCTAAATATATATATACCTATATATATATTTATTTTTGTATGTATTCTTTAAACTTTCAGAAAAAAAATGTTTTCAATAGAAAGAACTCTGACCCTGAAACATTTACCGCATTTTACGCTCGACTTATACAACAGCTGCGACTTTTAGATTTGGATTCTTTGACTCATTTTCAATATATGGTATGTATGTTTTGATTGCCTGCTCGCCTCATTAGCAACTAAAATAGGTTACTATTTAGTAGAAACTCATACATAAGCATATATATACTACATACTGTAACATACACATATACACATATACACATATCATAGTATTTTCATAGTAATATATATAAATGCCTATAAGTTTATCTAATTCTTTTGTTGTGCGGTAAATAAACACTAAAAGCTTTTAACTTAATGACTAAACATAAATTTTAGTTATCGCACAACTGTTTTTATTCTTGTTGTCATTTTTGTTGTTATTGTTATTGTTATTATTATTGTTGTACATAGTTGTTGTCTCGTGACAGCATTGTTACAATTAACAAGGACTTTTCAAGGACTATATATACATAAATTGATTTCACAATGATTACAAGTTGTAAAATGCTGAATAAAAATAAAGTGAATGAGTTTTTTTTAGAGATGTCAAGTTTTCTTTAAGAATTTATTTACATTTATTCACTTTTTTTTTTTTTGTAATTGAAATTGAAAATTTCTTAAAGTGTTACTAAATTTATTAGAAGAATCTCTAAAATTTTATTTTTATTTATATATATTGATGTAATATTTTGGATTGTTTATAATATAATAATAATAATTATATGATTATTTTAGTTTTCAAAATTGAAGTAATTTTGTAAATACTCAACAATAGCAGAACAATTTTTAATTTTTAGTTTATCTATTATAATTGCATTTGTTGCTTTCAATTATGCTCTCATGCACTTAAAACATAACAACAAATTCTTGTTCATTATTCATTATCGAATTGTTGTTGAATTGTTGCCACCAGCAAAATGAGAAACAATGCAATTAAAATGTTACCAGTTGTTAATTGTCACCATGTATTAAAATTACTTAAATTCAGAGTCATATACTTATAGTATATATATATATATTATTGACCACAATATATATGTGTATATGTGTATGTTATAGTATGTAGTATATATATGCTTATGTATGAGTTTCTACTAAATAGTAACCTATTTTAGTTGCTAATGAGGCGAGCAGGCAATCAAAACATACATACCATATATTGAAAATGAGTCAAAGAATCCAAATCTAAAAGTCGCAGCTGTTGTATAAGTCGAGCGTAAAATGCGGTAAATGTTTCAGGGTCAGAGTTCTTTCTATTGAAAACATTTTTTTTCTGAAAGTTTAAAGAATACATACAAAAATAAATATATATATAGGTATATATATATTTAGATAAAAATATATAAATATATATATATAAAGAAAAACAAATACTTCCGAGCAGATGTCTCGGTGCCGGTTTGTCGACGCGTGTTGTACTTTATGCTTCACGTTTCTGACCACATTGAGTATTGAGGTCAAGCATTTGGCAATGATAAGTTTGAGTTTGAGTTGCATTGTTCGTTAATGTGAGCTGTGAGGGTGGCAAGATTGCTTTAAGAGTAGCTTTAATTCTCATAGACAGCAAGATAGCAGACAGCTGACAGTAGGGAGTCGTCATTAGCATACTTGAACAATTGCTGAGAAGAATGCAGCATGCATAAAAACACTTAATTGCGCCTGGCCATCAACATGCTGACTGCCACTTGATGGAAGGCGCACAGCTCCTCATTGTACCATCTACCCCAACTATCAAAATAGTCCAGTTAACGTTCACGTTCACGTTCAAATTCACGTTCACATTCGCATTGAGATTCACGTTCTCGTGCTCGCAACACCCAAAACACTTTCGAATAAAGCTGTGGTGAATAAAAAAAAAATAATAGAAGGCAGTGAAAGCAGAACGAGACTCTGGCAAGCCGCACAAGGACAATAGACGAAGGGCTTTAAATGTTTCATGGTTTGGCTTAATACTCGCAACGGCAAAGGATACAACAACTTGCCCCATCTAGCAACTTATTCATCTACACTATTTCGTCGCCCTTGTCCCTTGTCCCTTGGTCGAGCAACAATTTCGTTGAAATTGCAAATTAAAACCTTAAATATGCATGTGGCATGTGGCATATAGCATACAGTATGTAGCATGTGGAATGGTCAAATGGTCAACACATTTTGGCATTTTCAATTAATGTACTCTCTCTCTCTCTCTCTCTCTCTTCTTTCTCTCTCTCTCTCTCTGTGTCTATTCTTGGGCATCTCTTTCGCTCAATTTCATAAGCTTTTGTACTGTCACAAACATTTTCATTAAAATATTCGCTAAAAATTGTTGCCAACTCATTTGACATTTTTTTTTTTTCTTTTCGACTTTTCAGCGTGTGAATTGAAGTGAAAGTTGAGCTCAAGCATACACACACACACACACACATATATACGTTAAGCAGCAAATGAAGCAAAACGAGTTTTATATTGCCAGTAACAATTTCATTTACATAAATCACTCATACGTCAAGGTGTAAGAACGTCGCGTTTCTGAAGCAAGTTGAAAAGTGGACGTAATGCAGCAAAAGTTGTTGCGTTTCACTGCTTCTGGCAGTCTAGCAGTCTGACAGTCACAGCAACTGTTGGCGGTGGCCTGGCAACTGCTTTATGAACGGTAACACACAACAGCATGACACGAACTAAATGATGATTTATGAGATATTTGTAATATTGTTGTATGATGGTGGAAAATGCTTATGGCTGAATATATGTTAAATGTTCAGCTGTACGACTTGAATACAGTTGATAAGCCAACTTTAAAATCTTATACCACATAAACTCATACACAAAGACACACACATAGAAACATAGGGAAAAGTAAATCCACACAAGTTTTGTATTTATGGTAGACAAAACATCCCTCTGGTGCTATTGTTATCATTTCAGCAACAATTAAAGCCGAACCTAATGAGACTTTTTCATGCATTTCAATCTATCTCTTTGACAACCACAAGACAATTTACACCCACAATTCCATAGACTCATTCATTCCTTTTTCCTTCTCTCTCTCTCTCTCTCGCATATTCTCAGCTGCTCGTTTATAATTCGTTTTGTGAGCCGCCTTTCAGGCACGTGACTCGTATAGCTTCAAACTCTCGCTCTCTCTCTTCCTCTTTCTCGCTCAGTCACAGACACACTCACACTTCCCACACACTTTGGTTCCCTTTTTGCTCGTTGTTCTGACAAGCGAAAAAAAAAGTCAAGCTTTACTTGGTCTTTTTTCAGTTGGTTAACTTTGTGGGGTAGATCGAAAAAGTTTTAAGCCTTTGGCAACGTTTTTCGAGCTACTACTGCTACTGCTATATGAGACAAACGAATATGTATACGAATAGCAATACGAATACGAATACGAAAAGATGGCTGTATATGAGTTTTATGATATTTATTTTGCGTATAGTTTACTGTTTAGTCTTTAGTCTTTTTTTGTTTTGTTTTGTTTTTATTTTATTTTAATGCGAAAAGTTTAATGAGTATGTAAATATTTATTATTGTGCAATTTTATGAACTGCATGAGATCAAAAAGTTGTTTCCTTTCTTTTTGCTGCGTATGAATTGTATAAATATTTAATGAAAAATAATTTGGACTCCTCTACAAACTGGCAAAATTACTTATTTACCTATTTAGCATGTAAGTGTGTGACTCTGTGTGTGTGTGTTTGCTAATTGTCGCATTGTGCACTCATTCTCTATAATTTGCATTGGACTTATTAATGACTCGAATCACATTCAGGTGACAAAGTTAACAAAAGGGATTTTTAAAATTGCACTCAATGTAAATGCCAAATGTTTAGCACGAAATGCCGAGCTACAAAAGCCACAAAAAGTGCTGTCAATGCTAAAATAGAACAAGAGACAAACAATTTTTGGGCAAGAGTCTTACAATTTAGTTCAGATTACAATAAGAGCAAAACTCTGTTTGTCAGCAACTGTTGGCCAAAGATAAACAGTCGAGCCGACAGACAACTTTAGACAAAATAACAAAAGCCGCAGAACTCAAACAATGGGCAACAAAAGTTTAGCTCTATTTCATTTGCTCTTTGCCATCATCATCATCATCATCATTGCTCACATCTTTTGCCTCCTTCATTGTACATATTACACATACACAAGTATCTCTCTCTATAGATTGTCTGTCAGAGTTGTTTTTGAGCTCAGGTAACCGTAGTGTAACAAGCTTTTCACAATGCCAAGCACATTTCACATACCGACGACATTCAATTGTAAACATTTCCTTGAATTGTGTGGTCAGCAATTTGTAAACGAGTGTCATGTTGCAAGTTTTTAGGCAAGTTTATAGCTCACACAGGACAATAACACAATAACACATCAGTCCAGCTGCATTTGCATGACAAGAGTTTTGGCTTTGAGGTTAAACGACAGTAGTGTCTTATATCAATGATCTACTGAGTTGTTAGTATAATAAAGTAAATTCTGACATGTGAGGCTTAAACAAAGATAGAGAGAGAAAGACAATAAGTAAACCAATAAAATATATGTAAAAAAATTACAAATGAAATTTCCGCTATATTCTCTAAATAGCACAATATATACACATACATGTAAATGCACCTGTATTTGTGCTTTACAAATGGTAACAAATTAGAAAAAATACGACTATTGATTTTCGTGATTGTTGTTGTTGCTGCTGTCGCTGTTGCCCAAAAGCAAAACCACATAGAAAGCAGTTAACACGAATTTGTGGTCAATCGCTGGCAGATGTGTCGAGCACCTGTGTTATAGCAATCAAACCCGGTTTATGTATGTGTGAGTGTGAATACTTACACAAAAACACACAGTCAAACACACACACTTAAACACACAGTCAAACATTCACTCACTCACACACACACAATAATACGTAATGTTTATTGCCGAGTAAAATGCATGTAAAAGTTACGCTTGTCTGTCATAAAACAGAAAAATGAAATCCTGAAAATTGTCACGAGTTCGCTTGCAATTTGCATAATTTAGTTGGTTTTTATAGAGATTAGAGAATGGCAGCAAAACTGTTGCACGTAATTACACTTATTTCAGTTGAATGATGTAGGAGGCGGACTATAATGTAATAAAGCATAGTATTATCACAGCATTATGCAAGTTGATCATTTATGCTTTAAGTACACATTGCGTATACGTAACTTAACGTAATTTTATTATTGCAATTTAATGTTTAATGCAATGAAGATGAATTTTAGGTAAAATAGTTTAACCAATTAAAGCTTTATTTGTCTGCACGTTCATAACTCATAACTTGAGCTTCGCATGTAGCTGTTATGCTAAAAAAAAAAAATAAATAAATAAAAAAAGAAACTAAACTAAAATTATGCGAATTTTATATTTAAAGTTTGCTGTGCATATTCATAGTATGTAAAAATATGGCAAATATTTATGTTAAATGATTTGATTTTATGCAGATAGCATCACGTTTAATCCCTTGTCTTGTGTCAAGTGAAGCACTGTTGCCATAAGTTTTGCCAAACCATTAGTTTGCCCCTGAAGAATTAACTTATGGCACAAAGATTTGCACACCTGCAAAGTAAACTAGAAATAATTTGCATATTCTTTTCTCTTTTAAAGGCCAAAAAACATTTGGTCACTGTCTCTTCATTATGCACATCACGAACACTGCATGTATATATATTTTTTTTTTTTTTTTTTTTATTCGGTTGGAAGTAAAGTATATATAAATATAAGTAAAGTATAAATATAGGGTATATACATTAGGAATAGTTTAGTACAGGTATTAATTATGGTACTATTATATATAGAATTGAGTAGTAGGAGTAATGATAAGAATAAAAGGTATTAAAGGCGGTACAGGTAATGGATAGAGTATAGTAAGCTGCGTCTGTCTCCAGTGGTACGGCCGTGAAGCAATGCTTCACATGGAGTAGGACGCCGCTTACTATGGCTGCTGTTGTCTAGCCCTCTCGGCTCTCCTCTGCTGCGTCATAATTTCCGCCGCGAAGTCGCTAACCAGCCTCCAGTTCCTCTTTGAGTGGAGCATGAGTGGCACGAGGGTGGCCACTGAGAGGCAGCCTCCGAGGTCGTATTCCAGACGACTCCTGATCTCCGAGTATCTGCCACACTTGAAAAATACGTGTTCGGCGTCTTCAACAGTTCCTGGCTGACATGAAGGGCAGAGATCAGACGAGTCATGCCCGTACTTCATTAGGTAGCTCCTAAAGCATCCGTGCCCGCTCAGGATCTGTGTGAGGTGGAAATTTGTTTCTCCGTGATTTCTCGCCATCCATTGCTCAATGTTTGGGATGAGTCGGTGCGTCCATCTTCCTTTTTTTGAAGTGTTCCACTTGGATTGCCAGCTCCTTCGTTCCTCGTCTTTTGCAGCTGCTCTAATTTCCGCTCTGCTCGCTCCTGGTAATTCCGGTCTCGAGTTCCGATAGACGGACGCTCTCTCCCTTACTTGCTCTTCCAGTGGAGGGACCCCAGCAATCACTAAAGCCGCATCATCAGAGATGGTTCTGAATCCGCTTATGATGCGGATTGCGTTTAGCCTCAATATCGAAGACAGCCTTGATCCATAGCTCTTTGTGTTTAGCGCTCTTGCCCATATTGGCGCTCCATATAGGACTATCGACCTGGTCACGTTAGATAGGAGGATCCTTTTGCCTTGCTTGGGTCCTCTATTGTTGGCCATCAAGCGAGACAGTGCTCTATTGGACCGGGCAGCTTTCAGACTTGTGGCCTCCAGGTGCTCGCGAAAGCACAGTCTGGTGTCAATCAGCACTCCGAGGTATTTTACCGCCCGTTTGGATACAACAATCGTGCTTCCCACCAGTATTTGAGCTGTTTCTACACGTTTGCGGCTGCTTATCAGTACCGCTTCCGTTTTGTGGGGAGCCAGTTCCAAACCCACCGATTCGAGCCAGCGCTGGATAAGCATGATCACCTTGTTGCATATTCTCTCAGTGTCCCTCAGCTCCTTGGCGACCACCAGGACCGCTATGTCGTCAGCGAAGCCCACCATATGTGCCTCTGGCGGCAGGCTAAGGCGCAAAATGCCATCATACATGGCATTCCACAGCAGTGGGCCGAGTACCGATCCTTGAGGAACTCCTCCCGTCACCTGGTGCTCCTCTGTTTGCAGGCTAGTGGGGTATTTTAGTACTCTGTCCGATAAATAGCTCCTAATAATCCACATTAGGTACTGTGGAACCTGGTAATGAGTCAGCGCCTTCAAAATACAGTCCCACCGGGCTGAGTTAAACGCGTTCTTGACATCTAGCGTTACCATGAGGCAATATTCTTTGTCGCCTCCCTTCCATCTGCTGCCTTCTATTGCGTTGGCTGCTAGCACAGTGACTCTTTCTAGGGCGTCTAATGTGGATTTTGCCTTCCTGAAGCCGAACTGGAACGGTGACAGATTTCCTCCCTCAGATATCGCCTTTTCCAGCCTGGTACATATCACCTTCTCTAGGATTTTTCCTGCTCCGTCTATCAGACATATGGGTCTGTAGGCTGCCGCTCCTTGGACATTTCCTGGTTTGGGAATTAGGACCAGGTTTTGCGTTTTCCATCTCCTGGGGAAAACGGCTTCCTTGAGACATTGGTTAAGCATCATTGTAAATACATCTGGACGCAGTGAGCAAGCAATTTTGAGTACCCTCTGAGGAATGCCATCCGGTCCAGGGGCCTTTGCTGATTCTATCGTACCAACGATAGATGCTAACTCCTCTATTGTGACCAGTTCCATTGCTGGGTCTAGTTCATCTCGCCGCTGGATCTGCCTATATCCTGTTGAGTCTTCCTCCATCCTTGGGAATAACTCTTCAACGATTTGTCGCATCTGATCGTCTGGAGGCATAGTTGATTTCCTTGGTCCGAGCTTTTTGGTCACGATTTGATAGCCCTTGCCCCAAGGGTCGTCCTCTAACTGATCGCAGAGCGCTTGAAAACACCTTTTTTTGCTCTCCCTTATGGCTACCTTGAGTTTCCGTCGCCTCTCCTTGAACACTTCTTGCCACTCCTGGAATGATGGCCTATCCCTGGACCTTTGATATCTTCTCCTTGCGTGGTTGCAATCTCTCCGGGCCTTGGCAATCTCTTCGTTCCACCAATAGACTGGAGCGTGTGAGCTGGAACTCGCCATTTTTGGCATCGATGCCTCGCAGGCCTCGTCCAAATCTGCCATGATCCTGGCGACCATGTGTTCCGCAGGCCCTTCTGCCACCAAGTCCCTCAGGCGATCCGCGAGGAGCTGAACGTTTAGCTTATCTGTGCTGAATTTTTTGGTCCTGCTTGAAGTAAGTGATGACCTATTTGCTGTCCGGTTGCCGAAGCTAAATCTAATGGCAGAATGGTCGCTCGCGGTGTAGAATTTGCAGACCTGCCACTCGGCTGAGTGCGAGAGAGAGCTGCTCCCGAATGTGAGGTCTATTATAGATCCAGTTCCTGCTCTAGCGAAGGTATTTTCAGAGCCTTGGTTTAGGAGGATTAAGTCAAGGGACTCAAACGCCTCCAGTATCAGCCGTCCTCGCTGGTTTGTGTATGGACTTCCCCAGTCTGCAGCCCAAGCGTTAAAGTCCCCTGCCACTATGACCGGCGAGCGGCCCCGCACGTCAGCCACTAGTCTGTCGAGGATGATGGCGTAGTCCGCTATAGGTAGGCTTGGCGCTAGGTACACGCTGAAAACCCAGAGCGTGCCGACTTTAGCGCGGACGAAGCATCGGTCCGCGTGCAGGTGTCCAAAGGGCAGCGGAGTCCTCCCGCATATCCAAATGGCCGCCTTGCCTGTGGTATCTTGAACCCAGTCTGCGCTATCCTTAATTCTGTGGGGTTCACTTAATATAGCAACGTCTGAATTGTTTTCTCTGGCGGATTGCACTAGCAGGTCCTGGGCCGCCGCGCAGTGGTTTAGGTTCAGCTGAAGGAAATTCATAGGTTATTTGGCAGAACTTTCCTCCTTGCCGAAGCGCAGTTTCGGCTTCCCGCCTGGTGATTTGTGTCCGTCCTGCCTCCGGCCGCACAAAGGTAGCAGTTGGCAGGATTCGGGCATGCTGCCACTTTGTGTCCTGACTTTCCGCATCTGATACAGCACGTGGACCTGTCGAGGGCGCTGCTACATCTTCCAGCTGTGTGGCCAAAGTCCAAGCACTTGAAGCAGCGGGTCCTTTGTTCCTGCTCTGACACCCTGCAGCGAGTCCATCCAACTTTTAGCTTCCCTAGTTCTAGGATCTTCGTGGCCCACTGTGGAGGGACAAGGACACTCGCTACCTGGGTTCCTGGATATCCCGGGCGTAAGCTCTTGACCCTGCATAGGCTGGCTGGAATGCCCGCTTGCTCAATAAGGGCTTTGATCACTTCTTCCTTGCTGGCGAGCTCGTCCAGGTCACGGATGGCCACCTGAGTCTCGTGGGCCAGTGCTCGGACCTCTGCGCAGTCTCCCAGCACTGACTCAATCACCTCCTTAAGCCCAGCCGTACTCTCTAGTCCCGATCCGTTGAGCTCCAGAAGCAGGTCACCCTTTTGAGTTCTCCTTGCATTTGCCACCTGGTCGCAGACTGATTTTAGACGGCCGTCCTGCCTTCTGGTGACCATTGAGAGTACCTCGCTGTAGCTAAGCTCGCCTTTCGCACATACGACGAGGGCGTCTGGGCGCGCCTTGGCCTGTTTCACCTTTATAGCCCTCTTCGCGACTACTTTCCACTCTTCCGTGCTTTGGACACATTTGTTCCTTTTTGGAGGGGTAGCCCTCTGTGCAGAAGTTTTATCCCTAGGACGTTTGGGGGTTCCTTCCTTCGCTTTATCAATGCTGGACGTGGCAGTTCTGTAGATAGGCGTGTGAGCTTTCCTTACTCTGTCCGGGGATACTTGCGTCTCCTTGTGTGCCTGCTGGCAGAGTGCTGCTGTTGCCAATTGGAGCTTGGCCAACTTAGCTAGATCTTCTCGCATGGCTATGTTAATGTGCCTCTGTCCATTGAATAGGGCCTGTAAACTCTCCAATACCGTGCCCATCTCTTCCACCATCGCCTTCAGGCAGACGGATTTACCTTCTGTTGCCATTTTTCGGACATGTGTCTGAACAGTAGCGTTGCTGCATGCTGCTATGCCTCCTTCATCTTCGACCGTTGCGTGGTTGCCGGGGGGGATGATCAGCCTTCCCTGAGGTGGGGACCTCGGAAGCGCCGAGCGTCTCGCAAATCCTTCCAGTTTGCAGGTGGCTTGATATATGCCTGCCGGATTATTTAATTTTCCGCCTGGTAAAGGTGCTTTATAAAATACTTTAGCTCCCTAAAGTATGCCGTGCAATTGTGGCTTATACCAAAGCTTGATACGTTTTCGCAATATTATTTATACTTCCGCCTAGTGGAAGTACTGTGGAAAATATTGCGGCTCTCAAAAGTATGCCTTGCTGATCTGTCAAATACCCGAGCTTCCAAGTGCGGCTCAGAGCTTGAGAGTGGCGATATCTTTATGAGCTTTGAAAGCTTCAAAAGCACCGAAAGCTTGGGAGCTTTAAGTGTCGGCCCTGGTTTGATGCTGCTAACGTAGCCCTCGTCGTCAGCTGATCCAGCAAGAAAAAAGGCAAACAACGCCGACCACGCCGCCTCGCCTTTTAAATGAAAAGATCAGAAAAAGAAGAAAAAGTATAGGGAGAAAGGAAAAATAATAAGAAGGAAAAGAGAAAGAAATAGACGCGCCTTGTCTGTCACGTCCAGCCTCGGGGTACTCCAATCGCCAGCCAGGCCAGCAAATTTCACTTTTCACCAGTGCGAGCGGGCTCCAGTAAGTACTATGCCAATGCCGCGAATCCGCACCGAAGCGATCTAATTTATTTTGTTGTTTTCCGCAGATAACTTGACCAAAATACGAATCGACGGCGGAGCGACAAAAAAAACACGACCTTACTCAATAGGCTTATCACATGTATATATATATATGTGTGTGTGTGTGTGTAAATATTTTTCAAATATACATTTGCCTAACCTTTGACCGATAGAAATTGTAAGAGTGAGAGAGAAAGAGAGATATGCTATCTCTATATTTGTTGCATAATTTATAACCAAAATTCTGTTTGCTATTGTAAAAGTTGAAATTAAATGTTCCTTCAGTTGCTGTTATTATCTAGAGTTTGAATTCCAACCCAATTATTAGTTGCATGCGTGCATTCGTGCATGTTACATTAGAATTGAGCAACAATTGTTATAGGTACATTTCGAAGGATGTAATGCACAACAAGTGCAGAACATTGAACGGACTTAATGAAATTTGCATTCGATTTTGCTATTGTCTTTTGTGCTGCTTCTTTCTCTTATGCTATGTGTACTATACTCGTATGCTTTTTGTAAATTTGATCATTGTATTTCAATTGTATGTCCATAAATGTATGTGTGTGTATGTGTCTGTCCATCTGTCTATATGTCTACGTATGCCCTTTGAGCTTAAATCAAAATTAAATTATTATCCACAAAGTTCAGGTTTGATAAATTGGCCAATCGCATGTACTTCATGAGCTTGAAAATACAATTTAGCCAGAAAATGTGTTTTGTTCATGACAGATAAAATTGATTTAACAAAGTAGAGATTGCAAATTAAATTATGCCTTTACAATGGAAGTTATTAATGCTTATTGTTATACAGCAGTTGAACAACATGAAAGAGAAATTTAAGCTTATTTCTACTAATCATTAATATTAAATGAGAAATATTAATAAATTTATTTACAAGGAAAATATTTTTGAGCAACTAGAGATTAAAAGAACTTAACAAAGATTGAAAATCTCTTCAATATGCATATATGTATGTATGTAGAGAATGTCATAGTATGTGATGTCACTGCAGATAGTGCAAAATCTTTTAAAAAACGCAACATTTTCATGCCGTGAAGGACAATTGCAAAATTGTCAGCGACGCAACATACAAAAAAGAATGAGTATGAGAAGCAGAATAAATGTGAAAATAGTGTACACAGAAAAAAAAAGAAGAAAAGAAAAGCTGGCTTTGAAATGAATAATGTATGCGTTGATGTCACGTTAACTGTTTCTACCCACAGACTAGATTTCCCAACATCGCATTCAAACCTACCTCAAGTTTTTATGCACAAATTACCTGTCACTTGTGCTTATGTATGCGTATAGTTGTAGTAGTGCACACACATACTCTCAGACACACATACATATATGTGAGTCATTCTGTCGCACAGGTGCGAAAAGAGTAACGTAACCCAAAAAAAAAAAAAAAATGTATGTATATATAAGGGAGGGGAGAGAGGAGTGTCTAGCATGTCTAGCAGCTGCTATACTAAGTATTGCTTGGCCATGCCATAAATCTGCAGCCAGCTGAGTATAAATTTATTGCCCACATTTGCCTACTATATGCCATTATGGTGTCTCCATGGTATACACATACATATATAGTATATTTATATACATATATAATATTTACTCATAGTTCTATAGTCTATGCAACAGTTCAAGAGTTCGAGAGGTTCAACTGTTCAACTGTGCGTGCGAATACTTAATTAACACGCCATCGTTGAAATGCAAAGAGATGCTCTCACATTAACAAAATTTCATATACATATGTATATGTATATGTGTATGTGTATGTGTACTCGTAAATATCTGCCAATTAGGTTTTTGGCAACAATTTCAACAATTTCTGAATTTTCCAACATTGGCACTTGCCACATTATGGTGGCATGGCATAATGTTATGTGGTCCTTGGTCAATTGATACATATAACTAATAATTGGCAATTGCCAATTGGCTAGCAATGCTTTCTTATATTCTGCATCTGAATGTGTTTTTGGGGTCGAATATTGTGTGAAGACTCTTTAAGTGTGTTTGGACTTTGAAGAGCTTTGCTTTTGCGTTATAAATTAAGTAGCACAAGTGTTGTTTGTTGTTGCTGTTCTTGTTATTATTATTGTTGCGTGCCTGTTAAATCATCAGGCTAATTATTTAGCTTGGCATAACTTGTTTTCCATTCAAAATAACACCTGGCCTATGCGTGCTGCACTTAACAGACTTCATTCATTATGCACAAAGCAGCATATTCCGGGTGTGAGACATAAAACGGAGTTCAAGCCGGAGACAGCGATGGTGGCTGTTACCGTTTGTCGTTGCCGTTGCCATAGCCGTAGAGATGATAACTAATTATTAATTACTTGATAAAATCAGACGTTGCAAATCAGATTAATTTCTGGCACTTGAGTTAAATAATAGCTGCAATATTTTTCAAGTTGTTTCAAGATTGATAGCATGTTCCTTAAATTGCTGTCAAGAATCTTTATTTCACATATTAAATTCTATAAATTTCTAATATTAAAAAAAAATATATTCAAATTTTCATTTAAAATTTTTTCTAGCGTTAACTATAACAACTATTGAAAGCATTGTTAAGCTTCAACTTCATATGCAACACAACTTTGCACTCTCATCAAATTTCAATTGGGAATAATAACGCAAAGTGAGTGAAGCAAATGAAGTTGAGGGTAACGAGAGAGTGGCAAAAAAAAAATAGAGTTGCTCCTGGCATGTTGAACAATTTTTACAAACTTTTCGCATTCAGTGCAATTACATACATATAATTCAATTAAAAAAGTTCACAATGTACACGACACGCTGTCGTCGTCGTTGTTCTAGTAAAATGTCAATGAACAATTTAATTAAACGTTGCGCATACGCCATGTAGGCAGCATAGAAGTAAAAATGTGAAAATAAAAATATACAAAAAAAAAAATATTAAACAACAGAGTTGAGAGTGAAAAAAAAACTAGCAAAAAAATCTATGCAGGGGACAAAGCAGAGCTTGAACAATTTGCATGTTAATTAAAATCCATCAAAGTTTGACACATTGCAACAATAAAATTGTGTTGCATCCAGCAGTTGCAAAGCAACAGCTGAATGACCTCAGGCAATGAAATTAAAATACAAACTGCTGCTATGGCAATACTCTATTCTAATCCCCAAAATATATCCAGTTATAAATATATTTGTATGAATATTGAATATTGATGATGAGTAAGAATAACGAATATTTATGCGTATCGAATTACAATCAATGAATAAATGTTATTATTAATTATGCTTACAATTATTTTTGACCAAAGCCAGACACGTGGCTGGCAAGTAATATTCATATTATTGACAAATCAACGATAAAATCTAATGAAATGAAATTCATGGTCAATGACCATACCATAAGTCATGCTGACCTTTTTTTTTTTGCAGGTAACTAATATATATAGTAATACATATACATACATATATATCTTTGAATTCAACTGACAGCTACAATATTTTCAATTCAACTAAAAGCATGAACAAAACGAAAGAAAAACAAAAACAACAAAAATAAAGAATAAATGAAAAACTAAAAGAAAAATTATGGAAGAAATCACAAAGAAAGTATCAAAAACTTTTCATTTTTGCTTGATTTCTTTTTTTTTTTGTGTTTTTTTGAATCGTCGACAAGTTTTTGCTTGTTGGCTTGTCGCCCTTGAAAACTGGCATAATGAAATCCTGTCTGGCTGCAATGCCAGCGAAAAAAAAAATAAAAAAAAAAATATGTCCGTCAATTGGATATAAGCCAAGAATTTTAATAGCCAAAAAATATAACTATGTGAATGCAATCAGCCAAGTGACAGTGCAAACTTTATGGCCAAATCACTGTTACCATAGCAATTGGGCAATTGTTTGCCTTCTCTCTCTTTCTCTCTCTCGCTCTCTCTTTTTTTGTCATGCTCTGCATAAATTGTGTATGCAACGAAGTCCCAAAATGTCAGGCAATTGCCAATTGGTTCGATGGGCCATAGTTCAACAAGGTCATGAAATATGCACATAAAATCGTGGCAAAATTGAAAACATTTACGAAAAGGTACAAAAATATTGCATTTTATATTTTGTTTATCATAAACCTAAGAAAAACATTTTGCTGGAATTCTTGCTGTACGAAGATATAGTTGAATGTATAAATTGATTTGCTTACTATTTGCAATGTTATCTGTGTATGTTCAAATGAAGCAAATGCTCGAATGTTGCAGCGCTCAACATTTTTTATTCAAATTAATTTTTTATTTATTTCCTTTTCCGGCTAGAATTTTTTTTTTGTGAATTTTTGTTTGACTTTTTCTTGAATATTTTGTAACGGAAGCGAATAACAATTTTATTGCCAAATTAGAAAAGTCAAAAAAAAAATCTAAATTTACAAATTGTATAAAATCAATGCCAAGCTTAAGAATATTAATTGCATTTCGAATTTGTTTAATACGATTTAAGTGTAAAATATAAGACAATTTTTTTATTTTACACAAACATATTTAAAATCCGTTTACATGAAATTTTCCAATGATTTTCAATAACATCACTTTGCTGCTGTTGGCAGCTTGCAGATACATAAAAGAACTGTCAACTTTTACCTTTTTTTTATTTTATTTTTTATTTTTTACTTCTTTGAAAGCGCAGCAAATTTGACTTAATAAATACGACACAGGAAGTAATTAAAAAATATTTTACAGTCAAGCTGACGTTCAAAGTCACCATCAGTGTCAAGGACACTGCTCGACCCTCAATATACAGCATACAGTACACAACACACAACACATAAGCCACAAAACACGACCCACGATTGTCAACTTTCACATCTCCGGCACTCGACAGGCGCCATTTTCACTTATGCTGAGCTGTTGCGATGTTGCGTTACAGATACACTCCATGCTCTTGCAGTTCAAACTGAACTTATCAAAAAGGAAAAGGACGATGATAAAATGCAGGGAGATGAAGAGAAGACGAAATAAAAAATATATAGAAACTGCCAACTATGGAGACATTTCAAGTGATAAGTATAAAAAGGCAATGTGAGATGGATAGCAAAACTTTGACTCGACCTTGTCTTTTCTATCTTCCTTGCTCTCTCTCTCTCTCTCCCTCTTTCATTCATTCTATAGACAGACAAAATACACATGGCAAATTATAACAGTCTGCCAATTGGACAGGCATATCAATTGAATTTCGTTTTTGGCTATCTTCAACATTATATTATTATTATTATTATTGTTGCTGTTGCTGCTGTTTCTGTTTCTGTTACTGTTACTTTTACTGTTGATGTTACTTTTGTTGTAGTTTTCCACAAGGCATTGAACTTTCACATTGAAGATTTCAGACCTCGACTGATTGACCCATAGATTCGTGCGTTGCCAAAACAGACTAGGGTATAGTCCCTCGCAAATTGTATTTATTGTTATTATTGAAACGCGACTTATCTCATACCATCTCTACCTCTCAATCTCTCTCTCTCTCTCTCTCTCTCTCTGTGTGTTCAGCCTAGCTTTTGTTGATTGTAGTGCGTTTGATTTCGAAATTGACACAAATGATTGTTATGAAAAAGAATGTGTTGATTGTGTCTTAATTGGATGGCAAGTATCGTATCGTGAGTAGTTATTGTTATGATTTCCGAAAGTCTAAGCATGTGTGTGAGAGACAGCTAACAAAAGTTGAATACAAATATCACAATCAGCATAAATTGTTAACAAATGCAATAAAAATATTTATCAATTATACTAAATGAAGCTTTTAGTTGGCCAATAATTATAAATAAATAAACTAAACTCCATTAAAACATTTGTAAAAGCTGTTGTATATAATAATAACATTAAAACTACACTTTTGAAATTTAATTAAATATTTGTGTGAAATCTGATTAAAAGTTTCAGTTAATTAAATATTAATCTAAATAATTCAAATTAAATTGAAATTGACAGTTTTTATTTTTAACAATACTCTCAAATATTTCTCTTAATTTTCCAGTGCACGTTTCTCTTAAATACTGGTTTTTTTTATAGTGTCTGCTCGTATAATGGGAAACTTGTTGTTCGAGCAAAGAAAGTATGCTTTTATATTTTTACATTCTTTTCACATTTGTGTTGCGATTTAAGCCATATTATTATTTTTAATACTTTCATAGAACTGCACATTTCTTATTAAAAAAAAAAATAAACTGCTGCAGTTGAGCTCATTACAATCCTAGAGTATTAATGTCAAAGCTAAGGTAGTATCAAAAGCAATTGCTGCTACGTGCTTTTTCGGCAGTAATTAGTGAAGCGGCAACAAGTTGCTGAGCTTGTATATTTTTTTTTATTTTATTTTTTTTTTTTTTTAGCAGCATCTTAATGAGTACAAAAAAGACACTAGCGTTGGGCGCATTTACAATCACAAGTTCTTGCACGTAACATAATCTTAACTTTAATTTCAGTTTCACACAAATTTGTCTTTAAACACACGCAACTGAACATGTTGCCTTTCCCCAAAATATGTTTTTTTTTTTTTCCCCCGTTTGACAGCTGTGAACAATGTAAGAGCTTTATCCGTAAATATAAATAAAAGTATAAAAAAAAATGCCAGACATTTTCATTTTAGTTACACGACTTTGACATATCCTATAAATACGTTAAACTATTTTATACATTACACATATGCTTGAAATCTGTGTAAAGTACGCTTAGCTTTCTATTGGTTTAATGACTACTCTCTCCAGCAAAGACTAGCTCATTTTGAAATTCTTTGTAACAATCTTTTGTTTTTGCTTTCTTCATTTTTATACTTTTATCTGCTATTTGCCATTCAAAGTGTTGTTTTTTGTCCAGTTTTATGGCTTGTACAATTGCTGCTGTTAGAGGTAGTAAATTATTAAGTCATGTGAGACGTGTGTGAATTCAACATAAAAATTTGCTCATGTTCAACCCTTTCATTTTTTTTTTTTTTTCATATATAGTATGTACATACTTATTTATCGCCATTGCCAGCAATGCGTATACGACATTACGCATACGTCATGTGAGCGGTCATATTAGTTTATGAACTGACCACAGCTCAATCTTGACTAGTCGTAAGCACAAGTTATACGAGTGCTATGTATGTTCATTATTGTCACATTCACTGTTAAGCCTAATAATGAGCAGAGTCAAACGATTCGGTTGCTCATAAAAATTCCATAGAGTTGATTTTAATATGTTCCTAATGGTGGTCATAAAAATGAATTAATGCATAAATACAAATAATAATAATAATAATAATAGTAATGATGGGTGCATATCAAAGTGTGAAGAAACATTTTGGATATTAATAATAAATATAAATAAATATAATGTTGTCTACAGCTGTGCAAAAAATAATCATAGTAACATAGTTAAAATGCGATTCAATATGAAAATTACATGAAGATGTAAAAATAATTTAGATGCCAACGAAAAGTAACTACAATTTTAATATTATAAGAATGTACAAAGTCCTCAAAGGAGAGCTTCAAACAAAAGCAGCAGTATTCTAACATACTATACATATATATATATATAAAGTAAACTCTCTCTTTTTGTGAGTGTGCTGGTTTGTATGTGTGTTTGTGTGAGTGTGGGCAAAGTTGTCGTGTTCCCTTTTAAGCCCATAGCACAAGGATACTCGAAATGAGCTATGTGCCTGGCATGCAAAAATAAAGACACCGAGGTCTGGGGGGAAACTGTCCGAAACTTCAGATAGGATAAGATGGCAGTAGATGGCGGGGAGGCAAAAAAAACTTCATGAGGCTCAGGAAGTGTAAACATGTTAAACTCACAGGTGTTGCTAACTTAGCCAAGTTTTGTGGCTAACTTCTCTTATTCTATTTGAATTTTTTTTTTTTGTTGTCTTCTTTCGTTTTCTTCTGGCAATGGCAACACATTAAAAGCGCTGGCAATTTAATTAGATTCCATTTCTGGCAGCTGCTAAAACAAAATCGGTAAACACTTTTCAATTTATTTAAGCGAAATCTTTTGCCACACACTTACACACACACACACACACAAACCAAGGCACACCTGAATATCTGTAAGCCATAACCAGAATGTTCAAATACAAATACTCGTAACCATAAGGAACGTCTGCCAGAAAGCAAAGTGAAAACAAAATGAAATGTAATCAAGCAGATGGCTGCGCTTTTTTCCGGCATATTTCTTTAGCATCAGGTATCCGTAGCCGATTTCACCGTCAAGTCTTTGGGTCAATCAATGCTGAAAAATTAAACAAAGTTTTCATGATGAGTTTAAAACCCGCCTGGCTACTGTGGTTAAACTTAACCCGTCTAACAAGCGCAATCCATTTTTCAAAGGGTTTCGTTTGTTCAATTTTTTTTTTTTTATACATTTTTTTTTTGGGGCTGGCCTGTATAGAAATTCATTTTCTGTGCTTTATTGCTTGGCATGCACACAATGTTGGTGAAGTGAGGGTATGGCATTAGCCACGCCCCACTGGAGAAGTTGTCATACATGTTTGGACAAATATTTTCTTTGACCTGTGTAAACTTTGAGGGCATTCCGAGGGTTTCCAAAAGGTCAGGCAGCTGCTAAAAGGCTTCGTGTCAAAAAGTTAAGCAATAAAATTCTCACTAAACAAGCAAAAAATAAATAAATAAATAAATATAAAAAACAAAAAAGTTGACGAAAGGCTTTCGGGACAAAGCTTTGTTTACATATAATGACAAAGGATAAAAAATAAAATTGCTGCAAAAAGAAAAAGCTTTTAAATTTACTCTTGATTATATAAATTGTGGAAATATCTGTTGTTTTTTTTTTCAGTTGCAGACTTAAGACTTTAATTGAATTTTATCAGTTTTCCAACATGGACAACAATCTAATCCGAATTCATTGTCTAAATCTGTAAAACTTTGGTAGAAAAATATCAAATGAAATTATTGTTTGTCATTGTAGCTGCTATAAAACTCAGTAATTCCTGCAAAGCTGCCATAAACTTTTGGTGTACAACTAAATAATGAATCTATTGTGAATTAAGAACTTGCAAAAAGCTTTGTTCAAGTAAATTTATCGACATTGTGCTTTTTATGCTTTAAGCTCCTGTGTAAGGTCCTGTTGTTGAACCTTTTGCAAAATCTGCTAAGCTTACAATACAATTAAGGTCTAAATATAATTGGAATTACTTTAAGCCAAATATTTCAAATATTTAAATAAATATAATTAATTTTAATGATTTATGTTTTTTATTTGTCTACAATTTTGTCATATTTATTTTCAAAAATATATTGAAATTTTATTCTTCACATAATATAATTGAAATTAAATTTAAAATTTTATTATATGGAATACAAAAGGAAGCCAGTCATATTTCGCTGACTACACAAATGAGGCTGTGGCATGAGGCATGCTAGAAATTAAGTGCCATTTAGCAGCCTCTTAATTTACCTTTTGCTTCTACAAGTTTTGTGGCTTCTATTTTAATACAATTATAGCATCATTTAAACTTAATTGAATGTAAGCAGAAAAATATTAATGTATTTTCAATTTAATTTATATGCTGCTGATAAAGTGAAAAAGTCTTTAAATATTTCATTTTTAATCAACTTTGAATTTTTTAGTTATTTTTATTTTTATTTTTATTTATTTTTGTTTGTTTAATTATGAATAATATAACTTTAACTTATCATAATGAATTATTTACTAAATATTTGATAAATCTGTCTTTGAGCATAATTACTTTGTTAATTGACAGCAATATATAAGCAATTAAATCAAATACCAAACAATTTGCCAGCAAAAACTGGACAGACGCATAATTCGTTGACATAAGAAAATAGTATCAACAATGCTGACAGCAACGCTTACAGTTACACTAATAGCAACAACAAGAACACTAACAACAACAGTAGCAATAACAACACTAACAACAAACACTAAGAAAAACTATCATAACAATAATAACACGTGGAAGCGGACCGGCAAATTAGCCAATAACAAAAGTCAGCTGTTTTTGCCGATTTACTCTCCCGAAAGCTTCACGAGTTTAACTTAAAAAGCTGCCATACATTCGCATCGCAAGCGGGCTGCGTATGCGTTATGTTTCACTTTCGTTACGAACAAATGCCGATGGCATGGCTCGCACAAATGCCGAAGACGATGATATAGCGACGAGGATATGCATATGAACGAACGAGGATTGGCGGTTGGCTGCTGCGATTGCGATTGCTATTGTCGTTTCAATTTCAGTTTCAGTTTCAGTTCCCGTGTAAACCTCAACGCAAACAGTTCTGTGCTAAACAGTGAAAATAACTTCAATTTCGCGCAAGTTGCGTGCGAATTTTCAGCAGTGTTAGTTGTTATTGTTGTTCTACAGCTATTGCTACTGCCATTTCTTCTGCTTCTTTAGCTTCTTTTGCTAGCTCTCGCTCTCTCTCTCAGCTGGGTCGTCCCAGATAAGTAGTAGGCGAAAGCGAGTTGTGCAAGAAACGGCCCAAGTCAACTTAACTCGATGTCAAGTGGCCGCAGCCGCAACTTAAAGTTTTTTTTTTTTCGACTGTGCGTGTGATTGTGTGTGTGTGTGTGCGATGTGGAAGTTAAGGGTGAGTGTGTGTTAGTGTGTCAGTGTCTGAATGTGAGTTTAGCTATGTCTGTGTCGTGCATGTGTGTGTGTGTGTGTGTGTGTGTGTATTTGAACGCTTGTTATTGTCTAAGTTTAAGACTTTAACATTCCACAGCAAACATTTGTTGGTTAGCGTGTGAGCGAGCGAGCGTAAGATTTTTATGAATGAATTCAGCTTGAAGCAAAAGTCTGCGATATGCGATGTGAGATGTCGATGGCGATGTGCGATGGCAATGACGATGACGATGACGAGAACGCCAACAACGTCGACGTCTGTAGCAATTGTATGTCGTGGTCTAAAAGCCATAGCGTGCCTGGCATATCAATGACATTTTGCTACACTCGTTTCCATTTTCATTGGCATAAGCATCGACTATGGTCTATGGCATAAATAACGTATACATCCACATTCACATCCAAATTCACATCAACATCCACATCAACATCAACATTGGTATCAGCTGGTGTTTGTGTTAATGAGCTATACCATGTTGGCCAAAGAATGTGCAGACTGTTGGCCATGGTTATGCAAACAATGTTGCCAACGTTCAAAGCGGAAACACACACACACACTGTACATACATATATATACGCACATAAGCACACATCCATTCACACACAAACACAAATACAAACACATACTCCAGTTAAGGCTTAAATATTAATGGATGGTCGAACCAAATGTTGCTTCTTATTTTGGAAAGAGCTTCACAAGCAGCTTAATTTCAGTTCCGAATTGTGTAGGAGTATAGCTCATCATTGAGCTATAAAAAGCACGATAAAATCACAAGGGTTTAAGTTGTTGTTGCTGTTGTTGCTGTTATTGTTGTTTCTTCTTTTTTTGTGTATTCAAAAATAATAGCTTATTTTTCTATATTTTATTTATTCGTCTATGAAAAAATATATATACTGTATTATGGGATAAATTAAAGTATTTATTTATTAAGCAATTTATTAAGGTTTTTCTTGTAATTATTTACAATTTTCATAAATTATAATTTTTTTTTAGATTTTTTTGTTTCTAAATTTATATTAATTGTATATAAAAATATATTTTCAACAGATAAAAATATTATTTAAATTAATTAAATTAAATTTTATTTATTCGTCTATTTAAAAATAAATATACCACATTATGGGATAAATTAGAGTATTTATTTATTAAGTAATTTATTATGGTTTTCCTTGTAATTATGTAAAATTTTAATAAATTTAAATTTTTTTAAAATTTTTTTATTTCTAATTTTATATTAATTTTATATAAAAATAAATTTTCAACAGATAAAAATATTATTTAAATTAATTAAATTAAATGTTATTTATTCGTCTATGAAAAAATATATATACTTTATTATGGAATAAATTAAAGTATTTATTTATTAAGCAATTTATTAAGGTTTTTCTTGTAATTATTTACAATTTTAATAAATTACAATTTTTTTTTAGATTTTTTTGTTTCTAAATTTATATTAATTGTATATAAAAATATATTTTCAACAGATGAAAATATTATTTAAATTAATTAAATTAAATTTTATTTATTCGTCTATTTAAAAATAAATATACCGCAATATGGGATAAATTAGAGTATTTATTTATTAAGTAATTTATTATGGTTTTCCTTGTAATTATGTAAAATTTTAATAAATAAATTTTTTTAAAATTTTTTTATTTCTAATTTTATATTAATTTTATATAAAAATAAATTTTCAACAGATAAAAATATTATTTAAATTAATTAAATTAAATGTTATTTATTCGTCTATGAAAAAATATATATACTTTATTATGGGATAAATTAAAGTATTTATTTATTAAGGGTTTTCTTGGAATTATGTAAAATTTTAATAAATTTAAATTTTTTTTATTTCTAATTTTATATTATTTTATATAAAAATAAATTTTCAACTATTTATTTTTATTTATATTTTATATTTTTTTATATAATTTCAATTTTTTTTTTTCATGTTCAAATTGTATTTTGATTCTTCTGTTAATAACTTGACACCGTTTAGAGTGTAGCTCACTTCAATGGTTTTATTTTGTCATTGACTGTAAAAGAACAACGCTTTCTTATGGCTTACTGCCAATAGTATAGACGATTGATTTCAAAAGGTTTTTCAAGTTTTTTGTTCGATTATGAAAACTTGAGATTAAGTGACTGTAATCCCTTGTGCCCACTGCCCATTTTAGGAGCAGCAGCACCAACAGCAGCAGCAGCAACAGCAACAGCAGTTTCTAACAGGTATCTGATTGAAGTCAAAGTTTATGACAGCTTGACACAATAGCCTGCCATAATCTCGGGTAACTGAAGTGTTGACAACTTAGTTGGGCAGATCATGTGTGTACCGCTGAAATGGTAAGAGTAGAAGCAACAACAACAATGAAAGACAACAAGTATGACATACCTTACCCATTGACAGCTTTTGTTGTATATGTTGTTGTTGTTGTTGTTGTTTTGCTGTTGTTTCTGCCGTCGCCATGGCTGCCATTAAGGACAACACACGCCAGCCAACTGACGCCTGCTTACATTAAGGAATTCCGTTTCCGGCATCGCGAATATGCGCGGTGTGCCAACATTTACGATGGTAAAATGGAATGAGAGTTTGGTGGTGAGGCACAGTTTAATTGCCGAAATATTTGTGCCCGGGCACAACGGCAACGACAACGACAACGGCAACGGCAACGTTTAAAATTTTTGCAGGCCTCTTTTTTTAAGAATTTTTGAAACACGCCTTGGAACGTGCAATGCGTGCGAGTATTTGAATTTTGAAAATCGAGACGATTACAGACATATAGTACATACTGTCAAAATCATAGCTAAGCTTCACTCAAAGGTCAAGCACGTGTGCATGTGTGGGTGTATGTGTGTGTGAAGCATGACAATGCTCTATTTAAATGCCACTTGACTCGTAACGTAAGTCAAACGGTCAAAAGGCCGTTGCAAGCCGTTTTAATTACGTCTGGCTAAGAGGTTTTTACTACGTTTCTATTCTGCTTCTCTGTTTCTCTGTCAATGATTGTTGCTTGCAGCTCTTACACTTCGACTTTGTATTTGTGTGCGTGTGCGTGCGCCGTAAGCTGTATATGTGAAGTTTGCGTTTGTCACATGCATAGACCTGCCAGACTTCAGTTACAGTATTAGGCTTAGAGCCAGCAACAACAACAACAATAACAACAACAACACGAGCAAAGAAAGAAGAAAATCAACAACAACGATAACAAGAAGAAGAAGAAGAAGAACCAAAAGCCGCTTATAGTAGAGACCCGCATATACATGCATAGATGCCAAAGGAAATCAAATTGTAGAAGACTGCCCAACAACGTGTGTTAAGCACGCGTGCTGCGTGCGTCTGCAACGTTATGTTGGTAAGTATGACACGTTTTAGCCAATAGCCTGTACATTGCGTATACGACACGTTGCAGACAATGTGCAACGTGCTTGTAAAGTGCATTTAACATTTGATTTAAGCATATAAGCTAACTGAACAATTGAATTCTACAACAATTATTTATGCATTCATATATATTCATATATATATTCATTTCTTATTTATAATTTCTTAAGCATAGACACAATTTTCTACTCTATTTATCGTTATATATTTATAAAACTTGTTTTGTTGCCAATCACTTAGCTGCAGCAGTTAAATTATGCAGCACACATTTAAATTGTAAAAGACAGCAATTTCAACATATACACACATGTACACACAAACACACAAACACACACACATGCATAGTTTCAGGCACATGACACATAAATCAGAATTGTGCTGAAACACAGATAAATTGCAAAGAATATTGTGTGACGTAACCTGGCCGCTGCTTCACTGTGCTGCTTGTTAGCCAAATAGTCTCGCTTGTTATGACAATGCCTGGCCTCGGCCTGGCGTGGCTTGGTCCGCCTCCAACTTCTGTACTCGAAACCTGAATAGAAGCAAACGGCAAAATCCACTTGACGAACAAAATAAAACGCACAGCACAGCATAGCACAAGTGAGAGACACGCGCAAAATGAAGCGGCAAAGTCACACAGAAGTCGTGCTGACAAATTTTTGAACAAATAACAAATGTGTTCGCCTTCACAATCTTCGCCTCTTTGCCTTTTTCGTTTCTTCATCTTCTCTCATCATCTGCCGCACAGCCAAGACGAGTGAATTTGACAAGAAGACAAAGGCAGGCAGTCTGGCAGGCTGGCAGACAAATGGTATAAAGACAAGTTTCGATCAACTTTAAGCCAAAAATAAACCGATAAACCACAAAAAAAAAAATATATATATAATATATATAATATATATTCATATAGAAAATAAAACTGCAAGTAGTGTGAGAAGTGGATAAACGATGAAAGAACTTTTATAATGAACTCATATAATCATGATTTGCATGTCACTTGGTAGTTAATATTAAGGCTTTGATATCCCTTTGATTAGAGAGCAGTTTAATTAACTAAAGTGTTTGGATATGTTGGCAATTAGTTGAAATTTGTGTCTACAAACGAAACTAATCGCAATATATGTTCAATATATAACTGCAACTTATAAAATAAGGCGAAGTGATCTATGGTATTGAAACTTTAACTTTATAGCTGAAGTAAACATTTTTTTTTTCTGTAAATTCTACAGTTTAATCTATTTTCTTTATAAAATTTATACCTAGACATAACAATCTGAGCATGAGACATTTTTCTAACTGAACTAACTTATTCTTTTCTTCGAACATGTTTTACTCTCTCTCTCTCTCTCTCTCTCTCTCTCTCTTGCACTCACTATGTTTTTTTTTTGTTTTTTTGCATTTACAGCATAACTATATTTTAAGTTCTCAACTAAAACTTTCGCTGTATGTATTCATCTTGGACTTTTCAACTTGTCACATAGAGCAAATAAATTCAAACACATACACACACGCTTGCGTACACGGGCACATACAGTGGCACATGCCTATCAGCATGCGACAGCGACAAAGTTTTTGTTCTACTTTCATTTTTATTTCCCCGCTTAAGTGTGGAACAGGGACTATGAGGGGAGGGAAGGGAGGGGGAAGATATTACAACTTGATGTGCTTGTGCAGTTAGATGGGACGGTCAAAATGGCAAGTGAAACGTTTGTTTTCGCCGCCGTTTACAACTTCCGGCATGACTTTAACTGCGGCCTCGGCGGCCATTTTGCTTAGACGTGCCCCAAAAAGTATGCAACAGCATGCAGAGCTTTAACAATTTCTGTGACGAAATACATATATACAAAAGAATTCGCATAGGGAACACATTCATACACATAGACACATATATACAGACATATAAAGACATATGTATGTATACATTTATGTATGCTTGAATTCAACTTTCTCCATGGCACATTTAGTTTTGTTGTAACTGTCGTTGTATTTGTAGACATTACAGTAAATGCGGAGCGAAGGTTTTGCCTTATAGTTTTGTTTGTAACCATTAGACATGAATATGATACATGAACTCATATCACACATACACAAACACATATATATATATATACAAACAAACACACACACACACATACACATACTGAGAAAAACATAGGCAAATGAAATATACATGAATACACTATGATAGACATATGTTATATGCATTGCCATTGTACATCTGTAACAATTCCAATTCCATTTGAATTTGTCTTTTGTCTATTGATGAAATTGTACTTTTGCATAAAGAAAATCAATGTCTTTGTACTTAAGCAAATAGCTTCAGTGAAATGTTAATCAAATCAATCATGAACAAATATAATGCATAGACACAAACACAAACAGAAAACAATAGTAATAATAATAATAATGCTATTTCAGCTTGTCAGCCATGGCTATTGTTTTCAAACATATTCCCACATATTCCCATACATCTGTATGTTTCGTATTGTGTTTGTTGTATAAACCTTTGATGGCATTAAATTGATTGTGATCCATTTGTGCCCAGAGCTATACTCAACATCAATTTAATCTAACACAACAATTTAGCCAAATAATAATAAGGCATAATTGTACAAACATTTCCAATAATTAATTAAGAATTGCCAAAGCTATCAAATATTGTCAGCAAATTAAAGAGAATTTTTATAATTAATTGAAATATTTATTTATATACAGTATTTATGCAAACATTTGCCGACAAATTTAAATCATAAAAAAAAAAATATTTAGATAAAAATTCAAATAAAGGCAATATGCATCAATCAAAAAGTTTCTCTACCTTATTTAACATACTTTCAAATATTTTGGCTGCTTTTTATCCTTTAACCCTTGCAAGTTAACAGCTCGTTACGCAAATCAAAAACAAAAAAAAAAACAAAATGCTGCCAAATGCTAATGAAGGATGCTGATATTATCTCGTTTTGTGTGTTTCAGCATGAATGCTTTTATATATCCTAAGCGGCTTTTATAAAAATTATGCTAAATTATAATTATACTCTGTAGATTTCGATAAAAATTCATTGAGTATCTGTATGCTAAAATATTTTAATATTCAAATATTAGCAATAACATAAATTGTAACTTTATAGGGTATTATCAAGGCAATCAACTGAAATCTTTCTTATTTCAGCTTCAATATTGTTTTAATGTTAACATTCATTATTTCACAGAAAGTTATAACCTTTTCTTTGTCTTTCGGCTTATTCTTTTTTTTCTCTTGTTTATTGTGTTTCTCTGTTTTTTTTTTTTACTGCTTTTTACATTTTTCGCCGTTCTCTATTGCATATAAAAAAAAAAATGTTGTGTGCGTTCAATATATATTTTTTTTAATATTTATTTTCTTTTTTTTATCCTTAAACAAATGAAATGATTTCCCACCATTACTATACCGCAATCATAATATTATTGTTTAACACATCTTTCATTCATATATATATAGTTTTTTATCTATACGAATTGTATAAACAATTAAAAACTATATATCAATTTAATGGAATCATTAATTAATTTATATGCAAATTTAAAATAATAAAGTTATTAATTTGCACAATATTAAGTTGTAAATATTTTAAATAAATATAAAATGTTCGTAACGATATTTTTATTAACCAAAGGTAGTTACAGTACTATTTCATTGAGTTCGCTACATGAAATGAAAAGTAAAGTGCAAAATTTAGACAACATATTACGTATGCGTAATACACATCATATGTCTTTAAACTTGACAATCAATAATAATGTCGAGTAGCACATCAAAAAACATTCAACAAATAGCAATATGAAATTGGATCATAACGGATGCCAATCAAGTACTTCAAATGATTTTGCAAAATGGTAACAAACTCAAGGTAAAAGCTTGGCAAAATGTGCAACAATAAAAACAAATATAAAAATTGATTTTTAATAATAATATTTTTGTATTTTATGAGTTTTAAGAGTTTTGAGTGAGATTTATAAAATAATTAAATGAACAACACATAACAAACAAAATATGTATAAGTGCTTGATACTCAATACGTGCTCTAAATTCACAAATTGAATTGAAATATTATTTAAGGCTTCTGTGAATAGCTTTCAAAAAGTCAGAAAGAACATTTAATGGAAAATATTCTTAATATTTGCATCACATCACATTGAAGTGCATCTAATTGGATGAATGCTACTGTATTGTGTTCAACGCATTTGTTTACCAGTCACACACACACACACATACACACATGTCGGCATCACTGTATAAGCTCACACAAGCTTAAATACACATACATACACACTGGCAAACACTGGCGCACACACGCATATTTCATCGGTCGCAATCTGCTTTAATGCCATATTAAGGCAACTGAATGGAATTGAATACGAAAAAAGGATGATACACATACACACTTACACATACAGGCACACATACACATATACAATTGTGTATAAACAGCAAAAGCGGACATTGACAGTGGGCGTGGCGTAAAGAAATGTAGGGCAATGGATATAAGAGCACGGCAAAAGCGGAAGCATAACAAAATTTTCAAAAATAAAAAATTTCGCTGTAAACAGACAAAAGAAAAACATAAAAACAAAAAAAAACGACAGAAAAAGCAGCAGTCGCAGTCAGTGGCTAAAGAAGAAGAAGAAGAATCAACTGGCAGCAAACAAAACAAAACAAAACAGAATTTTTTTTTTTTTTTGCTGCGTATTTTTAGTAGAGTTTTGCATGAATTGTGCGGAAAACTTTTTGGGGTTGAGTTATTTTCCCTTGTATGTATTAGTATCTATATCTGTGTGTATGTGTGTGTGTCTGTGTGTTTTCTTTTTGTGTCTTTCATCTTTCATGTCTGTCGTCTATATGTCTTTGTGCATTTGCCAGTTTCTTGTCCTTATTTTTCGCTTATTCGCAGCATTTTTGCCTGTTGTGTGCTAATTTATCTTGTCATATATGATTTAATGCTATGCCACACCCATTTGCACACACACTTAAACACTCAAACACCCAGACATTGCCATTCACTTACCTCTCCCACTCGATTACCTCTTGCCTTGCATTCTTTCTTTGCCCGCTGGCATTATATTTATGAAGTCACTAACGGCAAAATGGCAGCTACTTTCAATGCACTTCCTTATGGCAACAAATTATTTCAACAAAAATTGCAAACAGCAGCAACAGTCCAGCCATATAGCATCATCATTTATGCACCCTTTACTTTCTCTCAGTTTTTGCCTCCACATCTATCTCTCTCTGTTTTTCTCGTCACTACAATGTAGCCAAAGCCCAACAATTTTGCAATTTAAAGCAAATTTGTTGCGTCAAGTGATAAACGATGCAATTTGTTGTCTTTGAAATGCAATTTCCAATTGCATATTAAATTATAAATATGCAAATCTAACTTTTTACATTTTATTATGATTATAATATTAATTTTTTTTTTAAATTTGCTGATAGCTGCAACTGACGCTTAACAGAAGTTCAAAAAGATCTTTAAATTACTTGTAAAATTTTAGTTACATTTATTTCTGTTTCAATTACACTATGCACATAAATAACTAAATTTATCAGTCGAATAAATAAAAATATTAATTAATAAACAAACAAAATTTTATATAGTATAATTTGTGGTTAAATTAATTTACTTTTTATTTTTTTGATTAATAATTTTATTTTTTAAAAATTCCAGTGACAAGTTGATGCTTCAAAGTAAAACTATAAAATTATTGAAAATGACAGCAGCAATTTTTTATTATTATTATTATTTATTATTTTTTTTTTTTTGTGTTTCATTTGCTTTGTGTAAATATTTAATACCTAATTATTGTATTCGACAAACAAAATTTCAAATGAGCAACGCCTAATGTATAGAATATATAGATAAAATGAGAATGAAAATGCAATATATATCATATATATATTTTCTTTATGTATATTTTGTATTTCACATACAGTTATTACAGCATGGTAATAATTTACTTAAATAACGGTTGGAGTATGTAGTGTACGTAATGCGCTTGACAATTGCAACTGTTGTGCTGACTTAATGTCTGTCAGTGGTCGAATTGGAAAAAGTTAAATGGATTTGCGTATAAATTTCTCATTAAAATACTGGCGAACATTTTATGCACAAATTATTGATAATTATTTGGTATCATTGATGAGTTTCATTTGTTTAAAGAATATGTATAGTGTTCAAATTACACTATTTGTTCTGGCAGGAGATGTGTGACATGCATTCGAATGTTGAATCAATCGCATATGATGTTTACTAATTATCCTTTCGGTCAATATTTAAACACATTTAATGAAAAGTAAATGTAATAAATTAATCCCAGTATTAATTTAACATTATGAAAAGTCTACAAAAATAATAATAAAAAAGAAAATAGTTTAACTATATTAAATTGTTAATATATATTTATAGAGTTAAAGCAATGAATAAACGATTAACAATATTTCCATTTCTCATAAAAACTTATTTAAGTGTTAAAATGAAGGAATGAATCTGAAATGAAGTTCCCTTGGCATTGCACAAATGGACACAAACTAATTTTCACAATGCATTGATTTAATGAGCATTGATAATGAACACAAATTACCGCATGGCAACATTTCACACTCTCTTACTCTGTCGCTCTCAGTAATTCTTGGTGGCAGCAATTACTGGCATTCAGAGAAGAATTAAGCTTGGCCAAGAAACAAATTAATGGGCCCAAGTCGCTGTTGTACAACCCCCTTAGCTGTGATTTATGCTAGTGAAAAGGTAGGCGTGGCACATCCAGGTGTCGTGTTGTATCCTGCTCTGTCATGTCCTGACCTGTCCTGCCGCAGTTGCATACACATTGTAGTTGGGGTAAAAGCTTACCCATCGCTCGTTATCCTGCTCGTTGGCTACTAATTTGCGTCACGATTCTGCGGTCGTGTTCCTTTTTGCGGTCACGAAGGCCGACGCGATGGGCATGTCATTAAAGGCTCCTAATTAGCGGATGGCGTTGGCCAAATAAGAACATTTTGCTGCAATTCTATTTGAACGTAAGAATGAGAAAAAATAGAGAGAGAGAGAGAGAGAAAGAGAGAAAGTGAGAAACAATAACTAAATTTAATTCACAAATAAAAATTTCTTTTAATTAAAAAGAAAAGCTAAAGCAAACTTTTCATAAGTAGAATTTTTCAATGAGCACTGAGCAATAACTCAAATAGAAACCGATATGGCAACAGCAAAATAGCAGCAAGAAAAAAAAAAAATAACACAAAAGAACAGCAAGTAATGCGGCAAATGTTGAAAACAATTTAATTTCACGTGATTGTAAACAAAAGCTAAGCCAATGGCAAACTCAACTTTGTGCCATTCTCATACTCGGACTCAGACTCAGACACAGGCCATTGAATGCCAGCAGGAAGAAGAGGGAGAGAGAGAGAGAGAACGAGAGATAAATAGAAAGCGAGAGAAAGAGTAAAAACAAAGGAATAGTCAAAATCAAGCCTAGCTGAAATGGGGCGCCATTTTCCAACAATTACACAATAAACAAGCCGGCAACGGGACTACCAGGACAACACAGAGAACACCAAGAACCCCAAGAACACCAAGAACACCAAGAACACCAAGAACACGAAGAACACCGAGAATAACTAGGACCCATAGCAAAAACGTACAATGAATGAAAACGTAAATGGCGTAACATTGAAGAAAACGGAAGGAATTGAGGAAGTCTGTAAATATGGCAATGGCAATGGCAATGGCAGCTGCCAGCTGCCAGCTGCTAGCTCTGTTTGCCTTTTGGTGTTCCTTTCATACTCAGCATACATAAAGATGCCAACAAAGGGTATCGTTAAATTGTACAAATATATATATTTATTTATATATACATATATACATTGATATTTATAACAATTGGAACACATACAAGTGTCATGGAAATACAATTTTCTATTGTATAAATAGCAATTAATTTTTCTATTGTATAAAATTTTTAATATTATTTTTAAAGGATTTCATTTACAGGGAAAATTTTTAGTCAATTCAAATATTAAATTCGAGGTGCCTTCAATTGATTTTTGAGTACAAGTATTCTTTTTGCATTTTGGAAGATTTGTGTAGTCCAGAGAGACAAGTGAAATCCTCAAAAAATTGAAGCGAAAAAAATATTATAATAGAAATGCAGAAAGGGGTTAAAGAAATGTCTCTCTGTCAGACAGGAATACCTTGAATAACTGTGACATTTCAGTTAAGTAAAAGATTTGACAAAGTTAAATGTATTTTGTGGAGGAAGTGTTAGGGATTTGTTAGGCAAAGAAAGAGATAGAAAGTGTGAAATTGAGAGTTAGAAGTGATCTAGTGATACATTGAAAAAAGTAAAGACAAAAGCTTAAGAGGCAGCAGAAGTCTGTGTGGCAATTTAAGCAGCTTCAGCAAGCAATCCATGAAAAAATGTAAATATTTGAATTTCATTAGAAATCGCAAGAAAGCATTTTATTACAATTTTCTGTTTAAATAGCAAATTCAAAGAAATTATTCATTATTTAATTTGAAAATCATAATATTTGCAGAGATTTTCTTTCAACTGTGCCATAATTAACGCGCACACAAGTCTCTTTATATTCTATTTTCGGTTTGTTAACATCGAATTAGTTCAGTGTACTTTAGTATATATTATATAATATTATAGTATGCTATGCTGTATTCATCGTACATATTATCAAAGTCACGCACAGAAGTTCAATGAACTCATTAGAACGCTCGGTAAACCACAAAACTCAAACACTCTGAGAACGTGGAATATTATTAATGGGTGACAGCTCATGACATACGATGGCAAAAGTCTTTCTTGCAAAGTGAAACAGGGACAGATAGCAAAAAAAAAAAAGATAGAGAGAGAGAGAGAGTGTGTGAGTGAGATATGAGATGTGAGTTGTGAGAAATGAGAAGTGAATGGTAAGAGGGAATGTCTAAGCCAAAGTGCCGTCAAAAAGTCATAAAGTTGTCACACATTTTGTAATCTTCAAATGCTCTTTCCTTACTCAAGCCACATCCCTAAATCAACCATCTCTGACATGTCGCAAGTCTATTTGGCCAGCTGCCATCAAGTTGCGTGTAGAATTTTGCAAAAAATAAAATAAAATAAAATGAAAATTCACTCAGGCATTCTCGCATAGTAGTCAAAACTGCCAGGATCTTGTCCGTAATCTGCGACTGGCTTAGTTCCGACTTTAAATACACACACGCACACACACACTCATATATATGTAAATACATATGTGTAATAATATACATATACTCTTATACCTTGTTATGCAATTCATCAATTCACACGCGACTTGAATTAATTTAAGTTAAAACAAAAACAACACTTTTAATAACATTAAACTTTGCTCATTAACAAACTAACGAATAACTAACTAGATTAAGTCAAAGGTCATACAATCATAGCATAGTTGTCCTGCTTGCTGCTGCTGTTTACATAGTAACGTGCAATACAAATTAAAAGTTTTTCGCAACAAAATAAATTTATACACACACACACACATGTCACGATTCGTGCTGTATAATTCATTTCAATTTGAATTTAAATGAGTTAAGTATGCGACCACTTGATGAGCGTGATAGGTGTGAACTTTGTCCATACGTGTGGCCATAAAATGCGTGCAACTGCACTGCAAAATTATTTGCTATGTCGCGTAGTTACAATCCCATAGTAATAATACCATTAGTCTATGAGACTTACGTTATTTGTAGATGTTATTCTACAATTTTTACATTATTTACATTATCTTGTTTATATAAATTTTCCCATGATACTCTATCTTCTTACGTTTTCAATTATTTTCAAAATTTGAATTATATTGCTGAACGGTTCTGAAAGATTACAAAAATTTATAATAATTTTGTTTTAAGATTAAAGCAATTTTAAAAAATTTTTACAGAGAGCAGTATAAATGAATGTTAAAGGTGACAACCGAAAGCAATAAAACTCATGAAGATAATTAAGGTAGAACAAAAATTTACTATCTCAGCGTACATATTTCATCGATCGTCCGAATTGGAAGAAACATAGAGAAAAATTTCAAGTAAATTTTGTAAGTTCTAACTAATATATAAAACAAGTTCTTCATATGAGAACTCAATTTTTGTGTATGCTAATTTGAATAAAAATAAATAATTCATATTCGCAATTATCTTTTATAGTTTTCGGTTCTACTTATTTGCATCGAGAATCAGTATCGAATATTCGTTTACAGTCAAATATAAATACTTTAGACGCACCAGTTTTGTAGGTACAGCTTATTTTGCGGTGAATTCATACGGAGCAATTTTCTTCTTTTTTTTTTGTATTCATAATCAAAGAAAACTTAAAGATGCATCGCGTGTTACAATTCAACATCCTTTGGCTATTGTTGCTTATACTTCAGGCTCCTTTTTCCAACATGCAAAGCAATAATTTATCAGATTTTACGAGTCGGCTCGCTAACTTTTCGAACAACTTTTACGAACAGCTAGTTGCACTGAAACCCAATCAAAATGTTGTTTTCTCACCATTCTCCATACAAATGTGCGCGCTATTGGCACGTCTTGGAGCTGACGGTGAAACTGCATCCGAATTGGATCGTGGTCTACAACTTGAGTCAACAAATCTTAATCAAATTGGAGAAATGTTCCATGATCTTATCGCCGCTTATGTAAAGAGCCCATCTGTGCGTATTGCCAACAAGATGTATATTAGGAACGGTTACGAATTGAATGATGAATACAACCATTTGGTTAACTTCCAACTGTACTCCGGTACAGAAAATGTGAATTTCAAAAGAAATCTTCAGGTAGCAACTCGCATTAATAACTGGATAGAAGAACAAACAAATTATACAATTAAGAATTTAATTCATCCGAGTGTATTGAATGAGGATACAAGCCTTGTATTGGTTAATGCTTTTTACTTCAATGCCAAATGGATGACTCCATTTGAAGAGAAAAGAGTTCGTACTCTTTCTTTCCATTTGAATGATGACGATTCGATTCCAACGCGTTTCATGAAGTTGTTGGCGGATTTCCCCACTGCAAAACTTCCTGAACTTAATGCAACAGCAGTGGAATTGCCTTTTGCGAATTCAAGTTTGTCCATGTTAATTGTGAAACCCGATAGTAAATCAGGATTATCGCAACTGGAGAAAAACATGCTATCAACACCATTGTCCACAATCATATCGAAACTTGCCATCGTTGAACAGTTTGTCATCTTGCCAAAGTTTAAGGCAGAATTTGAACTCGAAATTTCAGATGTATTCAAAATGATGGGTATGTCGCGTATGTTTTCAGATCAGGCAGAGTTTAAAAACATGATCAAACAGCATGATCCTTTGAGCGTTTCAGCCATCGTGCACAAGGTAGTCCTTAATGTCAATGAGGATGGTACCGAAGCAAGTGGCACAGGCGAAGAACATATTATGAAAGAGATCAACGAACGCATTCCACGATCAGTTGATTATTATTATTTGAATCGTCCATTCCTTTATTATATTATTGATAAGCAGGGATTAATTCTGTTTGCTGGCAAAATTCTAAATCCTTAAACAATTATTTCATTGCAAAATTTGTGTTTAGCATATAAACCAAGTAATAAACGTGCAAAACTTTAACTCAATGCATTTTATATATTATAGAATATCTTAGAAAATTAATTCTATTTAAGATGTACGAGTTAAATTACTATGAAGAGATTGTTGGCAATTGTCCATTGATCTTGAAAATCTTAATATTGCTGTTGTGATTTTATTCAATTAAAAATAGCAGCCAAGACTTGCCATATCATTTTCTTTATTTAGCACATATGATCGATGGTATTGGAAAATTTAGTTATAATTTAAATATAATTTGGTATTTTTACATTATGCTGTTGTGCAACACTAACTGTTGAATTTACTCAGTTTGGCATGTTACGTGCTGCTGTGCACCAGTGATGCCAATTTGTCCTTTTTCCGGACAGATCTGTCCTGTTTTTAACGCACATTAAAAGAAATGTTTCCTGCATTCTTGTAGTTTAGCATTGTATTATTTTTTTCACTTTTTATTTAACTTTAATTTGAAAACTTATCTTATATAAAGTTAATCATGAATAAAATAACGAGAATATATTTTATTTTTGTGCTGTAACTTTAACTAAACTTGATAAACTGCTTCAATTACCTTATGATAACATTGATTTGTCGATGGTATTTTTTCTGTTCTAAAATAAAACAGAGAGTATAGCTGTCGGGATTATTTAAAATGAAAGACTAGAAAGCCACTAGTCCGGTATAACTAAAGAGCCGAATGGTTAAGAAAAAATATTTTCAAAGCTTAACATTGCATTCGATTACGAGCTGTTGTAACATTCAAGTTTGCCGTAAGTACAAATTTTCCAGAACAGCTGGCAATGGATGGCAAAACTATTTTTACATGCCGAAAATTCTGTACCTTTCTCTGTCTAGCAGTTACTATCTTTATAATATATCCGATAAGGATGCAACTTAGAAAGAATGAAATTCTGACTGTTAACCAAATAGCTCGTTAAACAAAAAAGATGTTTTTCTGAGTTATAGGGTATTAGCTCAGTACGCCTTGATTTGACATATATATGATTTGGTTTTGAATTGCAATGAATAATTACTAATGCAATATTCTGTCTTTATTTTTAGGTCAACGTATCACTATTAAATATAGATTAACAAATATGTCGTAAATTTTCCATCTATGTGTATAAATACTTCTGAGTTTCACATTTGTAGGCATAACATAGGTGTAGGTGAATTCGTACGGAGTAAATATTATTTTATTAAAAGTCAAAGAAAGCTTAAAGATGCATCAAGTGTTACAATTCAACGTCTGCATGATCCTTTGGCTGTTGTTGTTTATACTCCAAGCTCCTTTCTCCACCATGCAAAGCAATAATTTATCTGATTTCACAAGTCAAATGGCTAACTTCTCGAGCCACTTGTACGATAAGATAGTTACTCTGAATCCCAATCAAAATCTGGCTTTCTCTCCCTTATCCATACATATGTGTGCGCTGTTAGCACGTTTTAAGGCTAACGGTCTAACTGCATCCGAATTGGATCGTGGCCTACAACTTGGATCAACGAATATCGATCAAATTGGAGAAATACTCCATGATCATTTGGATGATTATGTAAAAAAAGATTTGTTGCGTTTTGTCAATAAGATGTATATTATGGAAGGATATGAACTGAATGATGCATTCAACCATCTAATTGACACGCAACTTTTTTCCGGAACGGAGACCGTGAATTTCAGTAGAAATCATCAAGCAGCCAAACACATTAATTCCTGGGTCGAACAAGAGACAAATAATGAAATTAAGAATTTAATTCAACCGAGCATTTTGAACAAGGATACACATCTTATATTAATTAATGCCTTATACCTAAAACTGAAATGGGAGACTCCATTTGAAGAGGAAAAAATACGTCCTCTTCATTTCTACTTGGATAACAAAAATAAATTCTTCTCAACTTATGTTAGGATGGTCTCAATATTCCCGTATGCATATATTTCTCATCTTAAGACATCCGTAATAATGTTTCCATTTGAGAATTCAGATTTATCGATGTTAATTTTAAGACCCGATAGTACAACTGGACTACCGAAACTGGAGAAGAAAATGTTATCAACATCACTGCCCAGAATCATGTCTAAACTTAAAATGAGTCGTCAGCATGTCTTCTTACCGATATTTAAGGCTGAATTCGAACTGGAACTTACGGATGTATTCAAAATTTTAGGTATGTCGCGTATGTTTTCGGATAACGCAGAGTTCAGCAATATGCTTCAGCGACCAATGCCACTAAGTGTTTCAGCCATAAAACACAAGATAGTCATTGATATCAATGTCAACGGTACCGAAGCGTGGAGCACTGGTGAAGAGCATTTTTCAAAGAACAATATGAAACGTCATGCTCTTACTAACAATGAATTTCTTATGAATCATGCATTTCTTTACTACATTGTGAACAAGCAGGGATTGGTTCTAATTGCTGGTAAACTGGTTAAACCTGAACCATATAATAAGCCCGTTTTTAATGGTCAGAAGCTGGAAGCGCATCTATTTGACTGAAACACTCCATAATGTTATTTACTAACAGATGTTAACAAATTGGCTTAACTATGAATATGTTTAGAAAGTACTCAAGGAACTAATTACATATCATTCCGGCGGAAACAACAATGACAATTTTCAAGCAATAAAGACGGAAATATAAAAACTTTGATTCATAATCCTAATTTATAGTATGGTACACTTAATAGTTACCATGCCTAAATTTCTTTCTCATTTTTGTTCCACTTATCAGTTCAATTAAGAATATAGATTAGACACAGACATGGATTGAGAATCTGCTTAGTGCTGCTTAGCTTAAAAAAATACTACTAACTTTTATTTTTTATATAGTCTGTTCAGCAGTCATAGCGTGCTGAGCTAATACTTAGTTTATTAAAAGCTGCATCTTAGACTTAAAGATGCTACGATTGTTACAATGCAGTGTCGGCTTGATTATTTGCCTATTTTTGCTTATACTTCAATCTCCATGTGTTAAAATGAATAAAGATGTAACTACTGAATTAATAGATCGTTTAGCAAACTTTTCGAGCAATTTGTTCGATAAGGTGCTTACACTGAAACCCAATAGAAATATTGTATTCTCGCCACTCTGCATACAGACGAGTGCACTATTGGCACGTTTTGGAGCTGAGGGTCAAACTGGTACTGAACTGGATCTAGGTCTGCAACTTGAAGCTGGTAATTTGAATGCTTTAGCTGATATATTACATAATCAATTGTCCAAATATGTGAAGAGTCCATTAGTGCGTATTGCCAATAAGATGTACATTATGGAAGGAATCGAATTGAGTGAAGAATTCAACTATATTACGAGCACAGAGCTACTCTACCCTACAGAGAAAGTGAATTTTAAAAAAAACATTGCCGCTGCAAGTCACATTAATTCCTGGATCGAAGAGCAAACTAATAATCAAATTAAAAATATAATTGAACCGAGCATGCTCAATGCGGATAGTCATCTTGTATTAGTTAGTGCAATTTATCTCAATGCCAAATGGAAGGCTAATCTTCGAAAAGGACGTTTTCGTACTTTAAATTTCTATTTAAATGATCATGCGTGGATCCGTACGCGATACACAGAGCGTTTTGGAGATTTCCCTTATGCCAATTTAGTTTATCTTAAATCATACGCAGTGGAATTTCGTTTTGAGAATTCTGATTTGTCTATGTTAGTTTTAATGCCTACTAGCAAAACGGGGCTACCAGAATTAGAAAAGAAAATGCGATTCACACCAATATCCAAAATAATTTCACAACTTGAAGAAACAGAACTGAATGTCAAGTTACCGAATTTTAAGACACAATTCGATATGGAAATGACAGATATATTTAAAACTTTGGGTATGTCACTTATGTTTTCGGATAATGCGGATTTTCGAAACATGCTAAAACGCCCAAGTCCTTTAAGTGTCTCAAGTATCCTACACAAGGTAAACATTAATGTCAATGGGAATGGTACCGAAGCAAGCGATGGAGGGAACGAACATTTTTCCGAGGATCATGCAGGACGCCATCGTCGGTCTGATTTTTTATATCTTATTATCAATAAGCCATTTCTTTATTACATTAAGAATGAGCAGGGCTTGATTCTATTCGCTGGAAAACTGATAAAACCTTAAACAATGTCAATTTACAAGCAATTTATGAAAATATTGAAAAAATAACAATAATAAAATGATTTATACGGCAAGAAGTTTTTCCTAAATGAACTTAAGTTTTAACCGATCGTTTCTGTCGCAGTTAGATAGTCTATGCTTTCAATCTGATAGTCTATGCTTTATACAAAAAAATGTATATAAAAAATATAATATTTTATTCTATGCAGATGATTCACAAACATATCATAAAATACCGATATACTTTTCTTCTATATGAGCATTATATGAGATTTACAGGAATACTTATGTTACTTACGATTAAAACTCTTTTTCTTTCCATTATCAAAAAATTTATTTTTTTGTGACTTTCGGTAAATTTTTGAAAACACAGCCATAAATAATCGCACCGTCCCACATATGTTATACATCATCACATAATCCGCTCTTGGCAAAAAATAAGAGAAACAAACAAAAAGGAAAAGTTATTTTATCTCGCCGATGAGTTTATACTCTTGCTTATCATTTACTGGTCGGATCCAGCTCGTTTCAACTAACATAATGAAAGTCTACAGCAATATGAAGCAACTATGATAAATTTCAAATCAAACAAACTCGACTGTTTCTATTTTGATTAGCAACCTATTCCTATAGGCGCTACAAACTTTTAGATAAAACTAAGATACTTATATTTGTAGGGGAATTAAAGTGGAAACGTTTTGACAACAATATGGAACGGCGAAAGATAGAAAATGAAATTAATTGACAACAAAATTGTCCACTAAGTAGCTGATGCTGCACTGTCTGAGTTGAAGCTGTAACTGAAGCTGAGCTTAAGGCAGAAAGCAAAACTGAAGCAGTTATAGAAACTGAAGCTCAACTGGAAATTCAATTAACCCAATTGGTGGACTTCCGTTAAATCGTGGATTGCCTTTGTTTCCAGAAAAATATTCTTCAGATACGGCTTTAACTCTTGCTTGCTATTCTTATACGCCTACTCTTTCTGTTTGCTGCTTCTTCTTATTCTTCAAGCTTGCCCTTTTTCCAAATTAAAGGTTGTTTGTGGTACTGGCACAGCACAAGGTCAAAGCGCATTAAAAAGGACTTAGGCTAGGCAAGGCCCAAAAAAAAAAGGGTTCTTCTGACCCATAGAAAATCATGAAAATGGAGCATAGCAAATGCCAAAAATGCAATAAAAAATCGCAGCATAAAGGAAACGGAAAAAAAAACCTCAAACTTTACCAAAACGAGAAAAAAGGGAAAAAAAAATAAATTTGTGCGCATAATTAAATTTTGTTGGATGTGTGTAATACGCATATAGAAGCATAAAAGAGAGAGAATGAGATAGAGAGAGAAAGAGTGTGTGTGTGTGTATATTTGTAAGTGTCTGCATTGCTAACGCGTGAAATATGTGTTACAGCCGCAGCTCGAATGCGAGACTATTTGTAGATCTGTTTAGCAGCCATAGAAATGTAATTGAAAATGTTTATGGTCATCCGAGCCGCAGGCGAAAAACTCGACTGGTCAAATTTATGCACAGACTTCGTCGTACAAATTTGTCTGCATAAATTTGGCAAATAGGCGTATTTCGTTCTAGTTTCTGCTAGTCAACGATGCTTCAGACTCTCTCTCTCTCTCTCTCCCTATGTTACACTCTTTCTCTCCGGTTCCCTTCTGAGTTTTGTATGTGTATATGTGAATGTGATATGTGTGTTTGGTTAGGTTAAGTTGTCGCTTTGACATGAAAGAGGCAAATGTTGAATTAAGGAAACAAATGGAATAATGAATGTTTTCTTCTATTGTAATACAATTCATTCATTTTTGTATATATTTTGTTTTTTATACTAAATGTTTTATTGAGAATTTTCATTTTAAAGTGAGATTATATTTTTATACAGGCCGAAGAAATCCTTGCTTGATAATTAATCATTGAGGAATATTTAAAAACTATTTTAATTACGTAAAAAATTAAATATTCTGTATTATTTGTTTATAATAGAAATATTTATTTAATTTGAATTAATTTATTAAAATTCTTTCGTTCCGATCTGATACGCTCAAAATTTGTTTCGATATTTGTCGTAACATTTATATTATATTATACAATATACAAGTATATTCTATAGGTAGACAAACACATTTACACAATTAACATAATTGCTGACACAGGAACAAATAGTCGTAAATCATTTATCGCAGCACCCGTTTACTTGTCAACATGAAATATATATACATATAGTATATATGATATATATATATACATAGATATATATATTAATACATACATGTATATATGTATATACCTATATATATATCGATCGATTGTGAATAGAAGGTGAAAGTGCCACTCTGCACAAGTGAAATTTCTGTGATTCTTTTTCATTATTACCTTTACACGATTTAAGTGCCGAGAGCATTTCTTCGAGTTGCCTTCGTTGAATGCCGCTAAGTAGTCAACGTCGTCAACGACGTCGTTATTGTAGTTGTCGTCTTCGTTTTCGTCAACGCTATTGCCATTGCCATTGCCATCGGCATCGCCATCACCGGACCAAAAGGGGAAATATAGTACTTGTACTTAGAAGAACTGTTAACTCTGAGCTTGAGCCACAGCCACAGACAGAGCCAGAGCCAGAGCCAAGGAAGGCTTTGAGCTTAACGCAAATCAAATAAAATGCAAATAAAAATGTTAAGTGGCAAATGCTCGAAATTTCCTTATACTCGAATATGCAAATTGCTTTTAGCTCTGATTTTTGGTCCAAAGCCAAAGCGAGGCAAACTTAATGCAGGTGTATAACTTAACATATACATATGTATGTACAGAAGTATAAGTAGTCATATATGAAAAATATACAAATATATATATATATATATATATATGTATATATATAAATTTATGTATATATGTAACGTATATGTTATATAAATACATGTATACATATATTGCTTTGAGCTTTAAGTACCCGTAAGTTTCGAGTCCGCAAGTGTTTTTCATTAAAATGTCTGCAAAGCACAGCGAAATTCATAAAAATTCTCAATTTTAATATAAGTAAGTATGTATGTATACATATACATAAATACAAGTGTATTTTATGCACATGTACATACAATTTTTTTTTTTTCGGGCTATAGAAATTATGATATTATGCGCAGATTTTGTGCTGGAATCTGCTGTTTCTGCTGTCTACCTTTCTCCTTCTATCATTTGCGCATTTTCCCTTTTATTTTTGCTTGCTCTTTCTATCTATATCTGTTTGCTTTTTAAATACATATACAAGTACATATACATATATATATATTTATATAATGTATATGTAGTCGCAGCAGCAAGGGAGAATTTTTTTTTTATTTTTATTTTCTATATTTTTGGTTGAATTTTAATGATGAATGCGGCACGACAAGCACGAAAAGTTCTTAATTTAAATATGTCAGTATGTATGGGAAGTCTGTGTTTTTTTGTGTATTTGTGTCTATGTATTTCTGTGTATGGGTAATGTTTTTGTGTGCAGGCCTAAAACATTTGCATAAATTCGTGCAAATAATGTAATGTGAATTATCTCAAAAATTTGTTTCATTTCAATGCTGAAAATTTCATTTTCCTACAAAAAAAAAAAAAATAATAAAAATTGAAGAATGAAAAGTATACAAAGAAATGTAAAGAAAAAGAAATGTAATGAAAAGGAAATCTGATAAAGAATAAAGAGTCTTAATTGGCTAAACCAATAAATATTCAAATTAGTTAAGAATTACGTAAAAGAAATCTTTTGAATGCTTTTCAATGAATATAAACATAATGAAAATAAGACAAATAATCAAACAAAATAAAATGTTTTCCTATATCAGTCTACTTACTTGTAATCATAGCGACATCTAACAGAGAAAATACACAAGTAAACAGTAAAAACATATGCATGTTTACAAGAAATACTTTCTTGTTTTGGTTTGGCTTTGATTTAAGCCAAGGTCAAAAGAAAACTCATTAGTGTCGATTGACATTTACGGCAATCAAAGGCAAAGGCAAAAGTAAAGGCAATAGCAACGGCAACGGCAGCAGCAGCAGCAGAAGCGAAAGCAGCGGCATTGGCAAAGGCAAAGCCAAAGTAAAAGGCGACGGCATAAACAAACTCATGTACACAAATCGAGCACTTAAACTACAACAAAAACAATAACAACAAAAATAACACATATAACACCAGCAACAACAACAACAACAATTGAAATAATCAACAAACTGAGAACAACAACATGTTTAACAGCAAAACTAACGGCACAAACTTTTTGAATACAATAACAACATTCAATGGCAAATCGGATGAACAGAGCTTGGGCATGTTACTAGGTTGTATATTGTGTATATACTACATATGTATGTGTGTGTGTGTGTCTATTTTTATGTATGTACATGTGTGTACACAGACACACATTCATACGAACTCAGATATTAGTAGAACGCAAGTGAAGAAATACTGAGAACGATTTCAAGTTCATGTTGTGTCTTGTGCCACTTGCGACTAATTTTTGCACAAACAAAAAGTGCCCACACACAGAGAAATAGAGAGAAAGACAGTGAGAGACAAAGAGAAAGAGAGCGAAGAAATGAGACATCAACAACACAAAACCAACAGCTGTAACGGTAATAAACAACAGGCAGTAACTGTAACAGCAACAACAACAACAACAACAAATTTCATCTGCCTGCGAGTCTCGCCTTGTGTTGCGCAAGAGATTTTTTGTCGCCAAAAGTAGGCGGACAGACTGAAAGGCTGACAGGCTGACAGGCCAAACGTGGAACATAACAAAAACACAAAGCAAAAGCGCAAGTTTTGTGTGTGTGCTGCAAGCGTTGCATATATGTATGCGTATAGCACACATAAACACACACACAGACAAACACTAAAACACGAAGGCTGCCTGTCAGTTGCTAACCCAAAAAAAAAAAAATAATAATAATACTTTGTGACCATCATGCGGCTTAAATTGTGTCCAAGTGTGTGAAATGCTTGAGGCTGAAAACTATTTTAAATGCAACATAAAAGAAAATTTATTTTTCTCTCAGTGTAGAATCTTAAAAATATACATATTCAATATTTGCCAATTTAAATATTCCATTAAAAAAGAATTTGTGGCTTTTATTGTTAGTTTCTTAGTTTCTTAATCAACAAATTAAAATTTACACATCGTCTCGTTGGCAAATGCCAACGACTTTATGAAGAGTCCTAAAAAAACATTTAAGTTCATTTAGAAGAAACTTTATTTTCATACTACAATGTAGACATTGTTGACGAGTCTCATAATCATTTTGCTAGTTGTTTCAGTTCGCGTTTGCAAAACCAATCAACCCAAAATCTAAAGTTGAACCGCCAAGAAACTCAGAAAATGTAACCGCCCAAGAACCTTAACCCCAATCTTCAACTTTAACCACAATCAACAAGAGAAAATGCCTGAAGCGACAGTTTGGTTCACCACACTCGTCGGGTAAAATATAAAGTTTTGCTTTTGCTACAATTTAAATTGAAATTAGTGTACGGAGGTGCGGCTGACAAACTTGTCTCCCCCTTTACATTCTCTTCTCTTTTCAACATTCCATACTCGTTCACAACAGCCAAGAGCCAAGAGTCAAAAGTCAACTCACACTTACACTCACACTGACACACAACTTGAACCCAATCTCGAATTCGAAAGAGTCTGCATAAAGGGGTCCCAAATAAAAGTTGTGCTGCGTTAGTTCATGTGAAAATGTTGATAAACGCACCAAATGCGATACTTAGTCAAATATTTATTCTAAGAAAATGGAAAAACGTGCACACGAACAGCTTCAACGAGTATCCCCCATAAGAATTTTGTCTGAAAGCTAGAGTCAAAGACTAAAACGAACACGAAGACAAAAACAAAGATACAGTAGCTAAAGCTTTAGGTTTAGTCTTGTCGTGATATGTTTCTACTCGAGCTCAATTAGTATCCCAGTCTTGAGTAGGCTTACTTAGTTGTATACCATCTGGGTTGCTTTTCGCTCAGCACTCCAACACCAGCCAACCAGCCAACGTAACAATTTATTCAACAGCAACATACAAAACAGCAAAAAAGAAAAAAAAAAAAAAAAAAGGAAAAAAAAGACTAACTCCAATCATTTGTCAACGTTACCAGAGCAACCATGTAATTGAGTTATTACACTCTCAGCCAACGCCTCCTGCTAAAATGTGGACGAATATTTTATGTAACGAAAACTGAAAGCAATGCAATGTAATGCGAAAGTTTCTGACTAGCAAATATCCTTCAATTTATATTTCTTACGTTTTACTCGATTTTATAAATATTTTTAAACATTTTTTATTTGTTTTTTTATTTATATTATTTTTTTCTTTGTACTCATTGTACTTCTGCAAGCTTATATCAAGTTCAAATTCTAAAAAAAATAAATGCCTTAAGAGCCGAAAAAATGTTTGTCGACAAAACTTTTCAAATTAAACTCAATTATCTTTAATTGAAAATAAAAAAAAAAAATATGAAATTCATCTCTTTTTACAGTGTTATAAAGCAAAACCATAAACTTTTGTGAGCACTTAAAGTGTGTAATAATATTTCATAAATTGTATTTGAAAGTCGTTTAAATTTAAGCACAGAGACAAGTAAAATATGCATTTGACATTTATTTGTTATTATTGCAAACTGCACTTTAGCTATGACCTCTGTGAATCAACATTCTACAACTGTTCATATGCATATGCATCAAGTTGTATATGTGTGTGTATATGTATGAGCATATGTATATCACACAAGTATGAAAGCACTTTAGAGATCTTTGTCGGAGTTCATGCTACCTCAAGTTGAAGCACAAACAAACTATCAGGCAAACGTATCGCTAGCAAAAGCCGTTCATATCCTTATGCCATTCATAGCATATGGTAAATAAAATACAAGAACACAAACACAAAGCGACAAAGACAGAGACGGAGACGTTGATGGAGACGATGACAGACGTGGAGACTGAGACAGAGACAGAGAATAAGTCTGAGGAGACTGAGACTGAAACACCTAACAAGCTCTTGATAAGTGTAGGTCTGAGTGGTAATGCTTCGTCCCTGGTACCGGCCAGCACTTACCGCACATTGTTAGTTCTGAAGATGCCGTCAATGCCTCAGACCACAATCATGTCAGGCCTCAATGCATATGTACTCGTATCTCTATGCGTACTAAAGATGCTCTAGATAGACCCACAAGCATAAACACACACACACACACACACACAGATTCATACATATATACAAAGAGTAACTGCCGTTTGCTCTGTGTGTCAATATGTATGTAAATAAGCGAGAAAACAAGTGGTTATAAATTTACAAGGATGCTGCTAGCGCGTTACTCAACAACATTGCGTATACGCCATCGAGGCCAAAAGCCGTCAACCAAGAGTAAATCCGCACGCATGTCTGAGTGTCTGAAAGACACCCCCGCACTCATACTCTCTCCCTCTCTCTTGTATATAAATATGTATATGTATATACATATATACTTTAATAATAATGCCCTTAAGAAAGGACACGGTATATGGTAAAAGCAATAACAAAAAAAAACAAAAAAAAAAAAAAAAAAACAACAACAAAAATTGGCAGCAGCAACAAAAACAGCAAAAAATTGAGTTAAATAAAATGAATGAACGTAAACATGGCGGCGAAGCCACAAGATGAGACGAATGAGACAGTGAGAGTGAGAGAAAGTGTATGCCCAAAACCCGATGAGGTGTATGCGTCTACACGTGCGTATATATAAGCAAAGAGAAGAGAAAAAAAAGAGAAGGCTAAAACCTATTAAATACACTATATCTAGTTATAACTAAAGGCCTGTCCAGCAAAGGGATGTTATGTAGTGGTGCTAGCTCCTACTGCTGCTACTACTGCTACTACTACTACTACTACTACCTCTGGTTATGCTATATACTCGCATTTGTTTTGTATGCTTTTATTGCTCGCATCCTTGAAACTTTTTAATATATTTATTTATATAAGCGTGCCACCGTCGCGTCACCAACGCGTCGCATCGCATCACATCGCCCAGTGTTATCGTCAATGTTGCTGTTCTTTGTTGTTGTTGTTATTATTATTTGTTGATGTTTTTGTTATTGTTGTTGTCGTTGTTGTTGTTATTTTTGTTGTCGTTGCTGTTTGTTGTCGCTTTTGTTTGTACCATGGCCCAATCCTGTCCACTAGTTATGGGTTTATTACGCTGCTCATAAAATGTCATAAAATTAAAAGCAATTTTGCTGCTGGCAAAAGCATTTGCTTTTCCATTTTCACCCAAAGTAACTAACTAGGTGCTCGAAGCTATAGAAATTCTTCTATAGCTTTTTTTCTCTCTCATTCATATTTTTTTTTTTTTTTTTGCTACGCTGCATTAACAGTTATTAAAATACGCAAGGAAAATAAAACTTTAAAGGTTTACAGCGACTTCACTTGACTGTCGAATCATTGAAATTCTTGAATAAACTTATTTGAATTTTATATTTTATGCAAATTTTTTGCTGATTTTTCATAGCATAGCTAATAGGCAAAACATAAATTATAAATGTTTGCATAGAATGAGTAGAAAAAGGACGGAAAACAGAAATGAACAGGCGGAAGATGTGGAATACGGTGGTTAACTGCGTATCTTAAAGATTTACTTTGCCATTTAACTCAATTACAGTAGATGGAAATTTGCATATTGTGCGTTTGTTAAAAAAAATATCCTAAAAATAAACAGCACCAAAAATCAAACATCAACAACAACAAAAATTTATTTAATTTTATTTAATTGTTAAAATTTAATTTAAACTTTAAACACGGAAAAAAAGAAGCAAAATTTGGAAATATAAACAATACGTTGAAAACTATTTATCAAAACAAATTTATTTCATTTATTTTCTAAGCAATTAAAATTGCATTAAATTGCTTTTATTCATGCAATATGCAATAAATAAAATATATAGTTTATTTGTTGATCGAAATAAATTAAAACCACATTGGCAACAATATAAATTTCCTTAAATCTGGCCATTAATCCAGTTATTAAACATTTTCTCTGCTTGATTCTTTGCCAAACAATGTAAATGGTAATGGGAATCACAATTATCTACGCCACAGTGAACTTATCGAATGTATATCGAAATACATAAGAGTTTGGTGTTTTTGCCCCTCGTTTAACCTTCACACTTTTGACAATTGGCCCCCCAACGGCAACAACAACAAGAACAACAAGGACAACACGTGTTGTCCCAAAAAAAAAAAAAAAAAAAAATCGTTGGCATTTTCATTGTGCGACAATTTGCGTGCCAGGCTCCAAGGCAGATTATTTATTTTGGCCCATTGACAACAGAACAGCAACAACAAAAACAAGAAAACACACAAAAGACAACAATGCAACAACAACAGCAACAGGGAAGAGTGATCAATCATTTCCGGGCAATCGAATGAAGATGACAATGCCTGGCATACGCTTCTCTTTTTCACTCGACAAAAGTTAAGACACTGTTTGAGACAGAACAAGCGACAGATTGAGATAGCGATAGAGAGAGAGAGAGAGAGAGAGAGATAGAGAGCGAGAAGTTTGAAGATCCAAATTTAATATCGAAATGAAAGTTTAGATTGGCGCCATTGCTGATGAATTGAAATATTGCCGCACGAATGCGTTGCGCAGGTAATCAAGCATGAAGTAGGCAGAAACAGAAACAGAAACAGTCAGCAGGTGTGGCAAGTAGCAATGGCAGCTGAAATTTTGAGCTGCCTTTCTCTAAGAATAGATAGAAAATATACACCGAAAACATATACGCTGAACTTTGCGCTTTAAAGTTAAAGCACAGTGGGCGTTATTATAAATTGTAAATTGTATGAAAAAAAAAATGCCAAATATAAAATTATATTCTCTATGGATTTTGTATTCAATTTCATATACAGACATTAAAATATATATGTATGTATTATACATATATATATTTATTTATATTCGATATTTTATACATCACTTAAATTTACAAGAAATAAAAAAAAAAAAAATGTAATGATTATACCCAACGGAAATCGTTGGCTACAGGATATGCAAAATGTGTAGCAATCGAGGCGCAACGAACGTAAATAAAGTCAAAGAGTTGAGTAGGAGGTGAAAAAAAAATAAAAAACAGAGCTGAACACAGCACAACATACAACGGAACGGTAGATTCTACTTATGTTGGGGGGGGGGAGGTAAAGGAGGCAACAACAAAAATATATACAAAATATTTATTTAGGCGCAATCAATTTTATGGCAATTCGGTTTTTTATAGCAACAAAATGCAGACGGCAATGGGAACCAGTCGAAGCGGCCAAACCAGTCGAAGCCTTACTTGTAAGCCAAATTTGCGCCTTGAATTATGCAGAGCTTCACTATACACACTGTGTGTTTATGTGTGTGTGAGTATACTTAAGTGTTTCCTGTGTGCTGGCGCGTATGTGTGAGTGAATGCTTAAACGTGCATGAAAATGTTGTCAGCCAGAAAGAAAAAAAAAAAACAACAAGAAAGAGAGCGAGCGAGCGACATGCAGTCGGAAACGCGTGCGTGACAGATTGTGCCAGTGTTTGAGACTGTAAGTGTGCATGGGTGTATATGTGTGAGTGTGTGTGTGTGGGTGTGTGGGTGTGTGTGGGTGTATGGTGTGAGATGAACTTTTAAACTAATTTGAAATTTTAATTTAATTAATTTGTATGCGCATTATTGAATGAATGTAAGCGATGGCAGTTATTATGTTTGTATATGTGTGTGTCTCTGTGTGTATGACAACGTGTGTCTGTGTGTGTGTATTTGTGCAACTCTTCAGTAAACTTACTGCTAAGCAAAGTGTGTATAGGAAAGAGTAAAGTGTTATATGCTATGAAAACTTGAATAAAATATCTCAGTCAGAAAAGCAAAAGATACAGTGAAAGAGCGAGAAAGAGACAACATATACATACAAAGTAAGCATAGCAGTAAGTAAAGTTATCAAAAAGTTCTTTACACTTTAATCAGAAATGTATTATAAGAATTTTATTTTTCAGCATCAAATAATCTCTATGGACGATAAAGTATTTGTAAGAATTTATTCATTAAATTTAGTTGCTAATTGACGTGCTAAGACTATTTTAGCCAGAATTATAAACTTTTGATGTTGTCAATATTTCATTTGAAGTTATAATCACAAATAAATTCATGGTAAATTGCTTTTCAAATTGCCAAGTTCAAATTCAATATTGAAAAGGTTAAGCTCAGTAAAACTTTTGTTTAAACGTTTTACACACACACACACAAAATGCAATAACAAGAAGAAGCTGAAGATGAAGTAGAAGCAAGAGAAAAGCAAAAATTCATTTGATTTACTTTCATGTTTTCTTTTTTTTTTATTATTCTATTTTACAGACAGCTGCAATTTGCCAGCAATAGAAAACGCAATAATGATCAAACTGCAGAGAGCTCAAGCAAAGTTCATTAGCTACAACAGCAGCAGTAACAAGAATAGCAACAGCAACATAGACAGCAAGAGCAACAATAAAAGTTATCAACAACTACGGCTGCAACATGTAAACGGTTAAAAAAGGACTCGACAACTGGGTCCAACCAGTCCTACGCTAGTGCAAACTTAAAGCCAACAAAACAACAAACAAGAGTATAATAAAAACAACAACAACAACAACAACAACAACAACAAGTAGAAGAAGAACAAAAACAAGAAAAGCAACCACCAGCAACAAACGAAAATACGCAACTAAATGAAGTTAACAATCTGTCAAATTGCTAAATTATTTCTGCTGTTGACAGCTTTCTTCTTTCTCAATTCCCACAACGCCTCCGTATCTGTATCCGCCTCTATCTCTGTCTCTGCCTCCGTCTCTGCCTCCGTCTCCGTTCCCGTTTTCACCTTAACCTCCGGCTCGTCCTACTCCAATTCCGATTTCAAATCCAGCTCAAATTCTAGCTTCAACAATAGCAATAGCAATAGCAACAGCAACACTAATAGCAACAGCAACAGCATCTTCAACTCAATCAGCTCAACCTCAACGTTTGTCCAGCAGACCACAACGGAAACTGGTAGCGTGCTCAAGACACCAGCAAATGCAATAGCAACAGCTGCGGCTACGAATACTTCCCAACTGTCAGCAACGACAGAAACAGCAACACCAACAGTAGGAGCAGCAGTAGTAGCAAGTGAAATAACAGGAAAAGCAGCAAAAGCAACAGCGGCAGTTACAGCAACAGCAACAGCAACAGCGATAGCGTTTAGCAGCAATTCAATTTTGAGAAGTGCAACAACAGCAACAGTACAAGAACCACAAGAACAACAAATACGTTATGCTCAAGAATTTGAACGTCAGGCACGTCAAAAACAAAAGCCCACAAAACATCAGTTGCTGCAGAAGCAGAATCAACAGCAGCAACAGCAGGAGAAGCATCAAGAACAGCGACAACCACGTCTACGACGACAACAAAAACAACAGCAGAAACGGCAAACATCCGCTAGAGCTTTGGCAGCTCAGCGTGTTGCCGTTTTAATACCATCATCATTGCACATTGATATGATGCATGTGCAACAGGGTTGGCAACATTTCCTTCAGTTTTTTCAAGTGTATCCGTTTAATGCAAGTGTCGATTTTCTGCCTGATACGGGTGAGTACAAAACTACATACATACACATACAAATACACACACACACACGGACACATACACAAACGCAAAAGCTCTTTTTGTAGGCTTTTCGTACAGATATTTTTTTCCCCACAATTTTTGGTTTGTTTTATTGGCTTTTATTTTCTTTTTTTTCTTTTTTTTTTTTTTGGGTTTCAGTTAGTCGAGCAAATCTTTGCATTTACACGACGATTTATCGATGTTTTTTGCTGTATGTAAAACTTTGATTTTACTTTTTGACCCTCTAGCCAAAAAAAAAAAAAAAAACAAATTTAAAGTGAAAGTTACGTAGTCTGGGAGCAGAGTATTTTTTCAGTTGAATAACTTATTTAATTACCAAAACAAATTTTATATGGAAATGTTAACAAGTGATTTTGAAGTGTGAGAGTGTGTAAAGTTTAGTATTAAAATTGAAAAAGATTTAAGGTACTTAAATGATTTAAATAATTTTGCAAGCAAATGAAATAAATTAAAATTGAATTTTGAGCCACATAAAAAATGTAAGTTGTACCCATTAAGCAAAGAAAACTCAGTGAACTACTTAATTAAAATGATTCAAATAAATAGACAAAAAAGAAATCTAAAACCCAAAACGAAAGAAAGAAAAAGAAAATTTGCTGCAAAAAGATTTCAAGTGTTCTACTTGAAAGTCAGCTTAACTGAATCAACATAAATATACATAGAAATAAGTCTACAGTTTGTGCAAATGAAAATACAGAACGTATAATCGGACTTCTGACTGAAGCTTTCAGATGTAAGAAAAATTTTATGCTGAATGCAAACTCAATTTGCATGCATTATGCGCAGGCAAGAAATAAAAAAAAATAAAAAGTAAAATACAAAAATAAAAAAAAAATAAATATACAGATTATTTTCTTATTTCACTATTTAAACTAATTAAAACAAAACGTAAAAAGATTTTCTTTGAGACTCCTGAAAGTCTATTTGCAGTCTACTTTACGCAGCACAGTACTTACAGTATCGAGGCTTCTTTCATTTCATTATCAAGAGTCAAGAGCGAAGTCGTGCAATTTTGCAGATTTCTCTACACTTTTTTTTATGCTTTCCTGTTGCTGCTCAGCGTGTGCTCACAACTTTAATTACATTGCCATCAATTACAGGCGCGCATGCTATGCGAAAAGACTTGCCTGCATGCCGAGTCCTTTGCTGGCCATTGATGTCATAAATACTTACACATACACTATACTATACTATACCTATGTTGCACAGTACACTATACTACTATATGAGAAACATGGCAAGTGACAACTTACAATTTCCGGTTGAAAAAACTTCAAGAACTGCAACTGACTTTTGAGTACTTTTATTTTGTAGTCAAGCGAAAAAACTTAACTGAATTCAGTTAACTGAATTCAGGTTCTCTGGCTAGTGCATTTGTCATGTGCATTTCCTTTGACTATTCATGTATTTTATGAAGTTTTTTATTTTCTTTTTTATATTTATTTTACACACAGACTTCCTCTTGTACAAATGATGGATTTATTTACTCAAGGTGCAGTCAAAAGTAAAAACCATTTATAAATTCAATCTTAATGTACTTTTAAATGTCTTGGAATTTATCAAACAAATATTCTTTATTATTTACCATCATTATTTTCATTTCATTTTCATTTTCATAATTTTCTCATACTTTTTATTTGCCATAAATGAAAACTTTTACGCTAAAAATACATAAATGAAAACTTGGCAAAATATAATAATAACTTGTGAAAGTGAAAGTGTTTGAAAGTACATTGAAAATAATTGCGACTTAGTATGTTTTTATCTTTGACATTCAATTGAACAAATTTATTAATTATATTAGTTTGGCAAAGCATCAGCTTGTAAGCTACGAACTTTTATTGATACGTAGAGTAATAATAATACTTTGGATTATAATTGTTTCTTTCTAATGAATCTGAGATAAGACAAACTTCTTGCCAGACAATAAAATGGATACTTTAATTTGTGACTAACGGTCAAGTTAGTCTCAGCAAGTTTTACGTTGTCTTGCTGTCTTTCATTGCTGTTTTGCCATTTTGTTTTATTCTTTCAATTTGCTTTCTTTTAGTTAGTTTCGAAGTAAACATGAACGAATATATATGTATGTATAGTGCTACTATTATACAGTATACAGTATTACATTGCTGAACAAAAAAGAACCTTCAAGTTTTCTCTTTATTTTTTTTTTTGAGAAACTTACAACATTGCTCACATATTTGGCGCCAAAGTTTTCTTTTCCCTACTGCGTTGCCCAATTGTAGGAATTCTTTGTTTGGCATGATTTGGTAAAAGTTTAAATTTGATATCTTTAATTTGAACAATCTACCGTTAGTTTTAGCCTTAACTAAGCATTCACTACTACTACAACTGCAACTACTGTCAGTCATCTACGGATTTAATCAAATAAATTAAGTTAGTATAACGAGAAAAATTGATTTAAGTGTCGTACAATGCAATTCAATTTTAAAACCAAGCTCGTAACTTGACTTTCCCCCCCCCCCCTTGTCTCTTTCTCGTCTGTTTGCTTCCTCGTTTTTTTTTTTGCCTTCCTTCCTTCACTCAGCAATGTTGTGTGTTGTCCACATAGTACTAAATAAATTCCATTTGTCGTAATTTCTTCTCTTTTCTCTTTCTTTTCTGCTCGTATCTCTCTATCTCTGTCTCTTTTTATGCTGTTGTGCATGTTTTTTTTTTTTCTTTTTTATGTTGCAAAATATTGAAATTGATTTTAGTTGCATATGCTGCAGTTAGTTATCATCATATGCCCTTCACTTCTCATCTGCCCTTTCTCTTGCTATGTTGCTCTGTTTTCTCTCTATTCAGCCGCAATTTATGTACAGCAAAAGGAAAACTTATTGTCCTGAAACCCTGCACTAAAGCACTATGCAGATTCATTGCTTGTGCCCACGCGATAACTTGGCCAGGCCAGACCATGCCGAGGTTTCTCTTCTCGACCCATTTGCGGCATCTGTGGCATCGGCACAAAAGGCCGGACAAATGTATAAATTGTATTTGTATAGATCGCCTGCGACAAATTAAAAGGTAGCAGTAGTAGTAGTTACTGTGACAGGTCGACTGTGGCATTTGCCAGTTGGGAAATGGATTATGCAAAAGACGACAGGAAAATAACAATAAAATAAAAAGAAATAGAAATATAAAATAAAATGAAAATATGTATTTGCAAATTGTAAAATTCACTTTTTACAACGTTGCAATTGTTGAAAATGTAAGCATTTTTCTTTAGGGACATTTGAAAATGTAATGTTCTTAAAGACTTGTGTATATTTTAAATATATAAATTATGAGAAAATTTTAAAGAATCTGAAATTAAATAATAATTTTATTTTCTTTCGCAAAGCATTCAAATATTTGTCTTTCCACATACTTAACTTTATGTTTGTTTGTTTTACTGTTAGAGTAAATTATGCGGCCACTTGGTTCAACTATAGAGTGGAGCGTAAAAGAGTAACAGAGAGAGAGAGATCGAGAGAGAGGGAGGGAGGGAAAGAAAATATCAAGTGTCATCAGGATGAAACATGGTGAATAAGTGTTAGTTTATCGCACAGGTTTGAAGACAACGCTAACACTCTCATAGAGAGCGAGTGAAAGCGAGTGGCATCATGTAAATCATGGCATTTATAACCCATAGCAGTTGCCAGTTTCAGTTACAGCAACAGCAGCAGCCACAGCAGCAGCCACAGTTACGGCAACAGCAACGGCAACGGCAACGGCAACAGCAACGGCAGCAGCAACAAGCTAAGCTATAGATACAGTTAGCAGGCAATGCAAGGAACCTCGAAAGCACTTCAGACAGACGGAGCGCTTGTAGTCGACTGCCTTCATCAGCAGTTACAGTTACTACACCTCTTAAACATACAAACACACACACACACACACACACTTATATGTATACACAAAGGGCTTAAATATGCAACGCTTTTTATATGCTACATAAAATGTTTCTGTTTCTTTTTTTTTTCTTCTTGTGCTTTTTGCCCTGATGATGGCCTGATGCTGACGCACAGATTTAAGTGGCTTCATTAAATTACTCGAGCTACCCAAATACACGAGCGTTGTTAAGACTTTAAATGCGGGCATTAATGTAGACACCAACGTGGACTACAATGACAATGGCAATGGCAATGGCAATGGCGATGGCGATGGCAATGGCAATGGCAGTGGCATTCGCGATGACGATGTCCATGGCGTTGACCTAACAAAGCAGCCGCGTCAGCAGCAACTCACTCAAATGAAACAGTTGTCAGCAGACATTTTATCAGCATCGGCACAGCACGCAAAACATAAGCAGCAGCAGCAACAACAACAACACGGACAACAACAACAACAGAAACGACAAAAATATTTAGAGCTGGAGTTAGAAAAACACTTGGAAACCCAAAGCCTCGGTCATTGTCATCAACTTGCCGAACAACTTACTCACGATTATAACAAGACCATCGTCTTTTGGCCCTGTCCGCACATGAAAGTAAGTACTGTACAATATACATCCTGTTCGTAGTCCTTAAAGCTTCTTTTCTTATATCCATCATTTTATATATATATATATTTTAATGGTAACGAAATCTTTTTATATACTCATTGAAAACTGACTAAAACTTTTATTTGAAAAATTATGTAAAACTAATACAAGAAACGGAAAACTTATTTTGTTTTTGAAAAATATAGAAAAATCTTAATTAAATTATAAATGATATATAACTTCGCTACACGAAACCCTTGAAAGTGTTTCCTTAATCCATTTTATAGTCAGTTTAATTAATGACATTTTAAACATTTGAGCTTTAATCTACTAGTATAACATTATTATTTAGCACGCAATTTCTACTTTAAAAATTTGTTCAAAATTAGGATTATAAAATTATTGGTGCATTTCACAATTTGTGTTCTGTAGCTTTGCTACTTGGGCAATGGAAGCTGTAAAGGAATCCTTTCCGCTACTTTTCGTTCTCCATTTACCATCAGGTATATGTATATGTACCTACTAACATTGCCATAATAACTTACGCTTCAAGTAAAACGGATTAGCCCTTTGCGTTAATTAACCAGCGCTTGAAGCCAACTATAGTTTATGCTAACCCGTTATAACCTGACCCTCAAGCCAATTCTCATAGCCATGATGACCAGCAGGCATTTTGTAGCCAAAATTTTGCAATTTTCTAACAACGTCCAATGTCGTTTCCGCCCTCTCTTCGAGCACCAGAAAAAGTTCATCAAGTCGAGGCTGACAGGCGGTAAAATGTCAAAATATGTAGTATAGGGGAATATGAGAGCAAGAGAAGAGAGTAAAGAGAAGAGAGAAAGTAGAAAATGAAGAAGATGAAGTAAATGCAAATGCAGGACGGAAATGCCAAACTAACGAAAGGCTCTAAGCATAACGACAAGGTGTGACGTCAGAGAGGATGGTGATGGGGTATGTTTTCTCAAATATGTTGAAACAAAATTGTTGAAATTCGGCTAAAGTATGAAATTACTTCTTGTGGTAACTGTAGAAGAATTTACTGTTCTTGATGATAATAATGATGTTGTTCATGTTCAAGGTGATGTTTGTTCTTCTGGATTATTGCAACATAATTTAAAGGTATCACAAAATGCATAAAAATGATTACAGAACTTCTAAAAGTATAAAAGAATGAGTCAAATTTTTAACTTGTAAAAAGTTTCCTATTTCTATAAGGGACAGAGTGAGAGGCAGAAGGTTTGGAAGTGACAACAAAGTCAAGTTCCAAAAAGAGAGATTTTTACATATTTTATGAGCATAAATTTTTTGACAATTGACTGACAAGTATTTAAAAAATTCTTATTTTTAAGTTTGTTCGAAAGCGTTGACATATTATTAATGAAAACTTGAGAGATTTTTTTGCCAAAATATGATGACAAATTGTGTCAAATAAAAAAAAAAGAAAAAGTGCTGAGTAGTTGAAAAAAAATAAAAGTTACACTGAGCTATGGATATTTAATCAGTTGATACAACAGACATTTAATGCTAAGAAAATGTCAAGAACTGCAAGATAAATAAAGTTGAAGAGAGTATAAAATATGGGTAGAAACGGACAAAAGAAAACTGTGAAAAAAATAAAGTAAAATGCAAAACGACAGCAAAGTTGATCATAATAGGAAACAGACTATACATATATTATATTCGCATACATCTAGTCTCAATAATAGACTTGCAATTGATGATAGCCAGAGGGCGAACGTTGCAGGCAAGTCATGCAACAATATTTCACTATATTAAAGCATCATAATTTCTGATTTTTATGCATGCCAATAGCTGGTTGGGCGTTTGGCTGTTTGGCCATTTTGCCGTCCGCCTCTTTGTTGCCGTTGCATTTAAATCACTCAGACTCAGACACAGGATATGAAAAGATAGTGAAGTGACGTTGCAAAAAAAAAAAAAAAAAAAAAAAAAAACCAGCAGCAAATGGCACAAAGCACAAAGCATAAAACGTGCTAGTAGAAACTGCTAAAAATTCCCATATTTCAGATACTTTGAAAACATGAAACGTGCTGTGTTGCCTCCAGCCGATAGGTGACGCGTTTGTTTGTTGTTTTGCTGTTTGTTCTGCGCTGTTTGTTATTCGCTTTTTCTCTTTTGTACTTTTGTTCAGCTTGTTTTTTATTTTTATTTTTATTTTTTTTTGTAGAGTTAACATAAAAGTGCTGTACAATCATAAACAAAAATGTTGCTTAACCTGGCAGCTGTCTTCTATTTCTTTCTTTTTATTTTGTTCCTTTATTTTATTTTTTTTTTTTTTTGATTTTTTTATGAGCCGATTTCGGCGCCAGCAGCAAAAATTCAACTGGTTTATGGTAATACTAAATATCAAAGAGAGACGCGAAATGAGACAAAGCGAGGTGCTAGACATAAACTGCCATGAAAGTTATTAAAGCAATCATGAAAATGCACATCAAATGCAGTACAAAAGTCTTAAGGAAAGCCAAGTAAACACTTGAAAAGTTATTAAAAATTTTTCCAGTGAGAAAAAGAGCTTCAGTTTATGCTCTGCCATAAAATACAAATTTCAACTAAACTCGTCAAGCATAAAATCTAAACTAGTACAAACTAGTTAGAAAATAGAAAATAGAAGACGATTCAATGACTTAAATCATGCCAAAAAAAGAAAAAGTCTTAATATGTGACAACTTTTACTTAGAAAAAAAATTATTTAGTAATGATTTAGTTGCTAGAAAATATAAGTAAAAATTTCCATGAGAATATTCAGCACTTTATTCGCCTCAAATTATCAAGATGTGGATAAGCAGAACAGCACAAAAAAAAAATAAAAATAAAAAAATAAATAAAATAAGGTATTCCATGAAATGAGACGGCCATAGAATATAGGCGCTCAATCAGCACAAAACTAAGCAGATCTTAGTCAAATGGCCAACAATTTGTTGTACAACATTTCGTTTCGCTCATCGTGCAGTATATTTTTTTCTCATTTCATTTTCTTCCTTTTTTTTTTCTGCTGCATATAAATTTTTTTTTGTGCATATTCTGCAGAAAAATTAAGTCGCAGCTTAAATATTTATTTGTTTTTCTTTTTTTTTCGACTACTAGTTCTGAGAAAAAAAAGAAAAATATAAAAACAAATTTACATAATTGACAAACGTATTATTTGAAATTGTATTATTTAAATTTTATTATGCGGACTATAATTAAATTTTGCAGTTTTGTGGAGTAATAACGAAATTGAATTATATTTGTGTTGATTATCAATAGAAAAATATATATTGTTCACAGAGATATTTTATTGGAATAATTAAAATCAGCAATTGAAAATTTCAATTATTATAAATGTTAAATATGGCAAAAAGTTTTTGCACATATTGTAAATATAAGTAAAGAAAGTATATTATCTAACAATTTATATGTCAGTTTTATTCCGATTACTATATACTTGTTTATATGTTGCAGTCTCATAATATAAGAATTGCTATTGCTTTTATCTACTGCTAGCTAAACTATGTTTAAAGAACCTTTAAAATTTAAAGCAAACATCACAAAAAAAAAAACTCATAAAAGTAAACTGCAGTAAACTAAGCGCATGTAATAGTAGTATGTAAGTATTTAAGTGCAAACAACAAAAAACACATATATACAGACAAGCACATATACACGACCTTAATATACACACACGCACACACACATACACTCACACATGTAGAGCCATTAAACCGCAGCGACCAACTGTGCCATGCGCCGCCAACTGCGGCTTGCCAGCTGCAAGCTGCGAATTGTGAGCTGTGAGCTGAATGCTGTATACTGCAAGTTGCAAGTCTAAGCTTTAGTGCACCTCATGCATTCGTGGGTACCCGCAAAACAATGTAGTAGATAAAAGTGTTTTTAATTGACAATACAAGAAAAAAAAAACATAAACGAAATACATACATCCATACAAACAAACAAATGGCACAAAGTGCGCAAATGCCATAGTCCAGCTAAAGCGTAGTAAAAATCTCAAAAAAAAAAACAAAAAAAGCAGAAAAAGAAAAAAGGACAACAAAAAAAATCGAGAAAAAAAAAACGTTCATAAAAGCTGCGACCATGGACTACAAAGTAACAAAACGTGCAATTAACTGTGATTTTTATGCATCGTGCAATATTTATGCGCACACAGAATCCAATACCACACACACACACAGATATACACACGCGCACACACACCCACGCAGACACTCCACCACTGGCCGATGCATCAAAGCCCTAAATCAACAGTGCAGCTTTATCGCTTAGATCTCCGCATAGAATTGAAAATTCACAACAAAAAGAAAAAAAAAAAAATGAAATCAAAGTTAGCTGCGGCGTGCCGAAAATGTCATACTCTAACAGACATCCAAGGACTGCTACTCAATATTTCTTATAATAATTCAATTTTCAACTAATCATTGCTCTGGCTTCTATCTGATACAGTCATGCGATCCAGAACTTTCCGACTTATACACTGCCTTTTACAATAAGAAATATGCTAACAAAGTTTGCTGAATTTTTCCATGATTGGATACTAATCTTACTAGATTGTATTTTATTTTCTTATTTTTGCTCAATATACTAAAATTTATATACTAAAGAAATTCAACCGTAAAGACAAATTATTTATACATTATTCACCGTCATTATTGTTTTAGTTCTACTTATGGTTATAATTTTAGATTAGGCTAATTCATTGAATCGGATTTCTTTAGTGTGGCATATTTATTCGATTGTGTCTGTTCTTTAATTCGTGTGGTTTTAAAATATTTTCTGTTAAAAGTAAATTAAAAACAATTAGAAAATGCAAAGATTCTTGCAATTCAACATGTGCGCGATTTTTTCGCTATTGTTGCTTATACTTCAAGCTCCAATTTCTAACATGCAAACCTATAACTGGAATCTATTCTCGAATAAGTTAGCGGTCTTTACCGTAAAATTGTTTGACAAGCTGTCTAATAATCAGAATATGATTATATCTCCCTTCTCCATACAAACATGTGGAGCATTGGCACATATTGGAGCGGATGGTGTAACTGCCGTTGACTTGTATAATGGCTTACACCTTGTTGCAAATGATGAGAAAGAAATTGCCTATACATTTCATGATGTATTAGTCAACTATATAAATAATCCTTATGTATATATATCTAATAACATCTATATTATGGATGGCTATGAACTGCAGAATACTTTCATTTCTTTGGTTACTAAGCAACTTTACTCCGTAGTACAAAATATAAATTTCTCAGATAGTATAAATGCATCGAGTATTATAAATTCAGATGTCGAAAGTGCGACATTAAACAAAATTAAGAATATTGTTAGCCCTTCCTCAATAAATTCCGATACACGTTTTTTATTGGTTAACGCTATTTATTTCAAGGCAGATTGGAAATATCCGTTTTCACCGTTTGCAACAAGTAATGAAAATTTTTATCGGTATGATTGGACAACAAACTCTGCACCAAAAGAATTACCACCAATCTCAGTACCTACAATGAGATTATTGGCAAATCTTGGTTATGCAGATATACCTGAACTTGATGCAACAGCATTGGAATTACCCTATGAAAATCAAACGTTTTCTATGATAATTCTGCTACCGAAAAATAATCCAGATATATTCGAAATGCAGGAAAAATTGCACGAAATGAACCTAGCTACAATTACCTCGAAACTACAGAAAAAAATGATTAATGTCAAGTTGCCAAAGTTTAATTTTGATTCTACATATGATTTGACCAATGCATTCGAAAATCTAGGCATGAAGACACTGTTCACAGATGAGGCAAACTTTAGCAAAATGCTAAAGGAAAATAAGCCACTAAAGCTTTCTGGAATTGCTCATAAGACGTTCATTGAAGTCAATGAGTGGGGTACCGAAGCAGCTGCAGCAACCAATATACAATTGGGAACTTTTAAAAAACTTGTTCATACAGAAATTGAATTCGTTGCCAATCATCCATTCATTTTTTATATTATCGATAATAATAATGTGATTTTATTTGCTGGAAAGCTAATGAATCCTTAATTAACTACAAGTAATAATCCTATAAATAATAATCAATAAATATTCGACGAAAAAGATTTTTCTCATTTTTAAATTTTAGATATTATTTTCCAAAATGACAAAAGAATTTATATATATATTTATTTAGTGCCAGCGAATTTCCATTTCATGTAAAGCTTTGTCTTTTTGCTTTTAATAATATTTAAAAATCTCAAGCATAAATAATCCGTTCTACTCATCATATACTTGTTATATAATAGAGGATACTACAAGATATATGGGATGCGCTCGCTCGTATGCAGTGTTTACTTTAATGTTCGCTCAAAACTTAAAGCGTCATGGCGTTTACTCCCTGCAGACCTTGCCAAAAGAAAAAAGCAATAAGTTCGAGTAACTGAAATTGTCAAAAAAAAAAAAAAAAAGAAAAGAAAAACCAATTTGCAAGCATCCAAATTTGCATACTTCATTGTGTCGCAGTGTTAACTGGATATTATCGGAATACGTACTTTCAGCTATCAGCTAAATTACAATTTCAAGTGACAGTAAAAAGGAAATTTATACGAGACTGTTATAAAGTTTAAAATTCTCTTTAAAATTTTCAATTAATTACAATTTTATTTTTCTATTAATTTAATAAAATATTAAAAATCATGTTAACAAAATGTTTCCAATTAAATTGATATTAAATATAGTATACTTGTCTGGTTCTCTATAATCTCTAATGATTTGTTGTTACTTAAAGATAATTAAAGAAGGAGGAATAAGCAACAGTATTTGGAAAATGCTTTGATGCTCTTAATGTCAGATTAATCATTCAATTTGAGTGCTTAAACTTCTAAGCACTTTTATCAGTATTCTGACCCAATGTTCAACAGAGCATATCCTTACAATGATGCATGTGCCACACAAACAAGAAGACACACACACACACACACACAAGGACATATAACATACACACATGTTCAAACTAAATGCAAACAAAACAGGAAACCCGCATCAAACCACATTTTGGTCTTAGTTTTCCATAATGGTCATTGAATTTCAAGTGCCACAAAATAAGCAACAAAAACAAACTAAAAATTCTGTTTTTATTTTTTTTTCTTATTCTCGCATATCCATTTCATGCTAACTTTACATCATTTAGTAACTTTGTAAAACTTTTGTGGCGAACCTCGAAAACAGATAGTTTAACAAAAGGATTTGTTTAGATCTGATATAAATTTCTTTAAAGAGGTTACCATGGCTGATAAATTTATATAGTTTATTGTAAAGCTATGACTGAGAATATGAAGTTTTTCTCTCATTGAATATTTTCAAATTGTATATAGAGACAATATTCTTTCTATCTCATACTACAGTCACTTAATCCCAATGCAAATATGCAAACAACTTAATGAAGATTAATGCATTTCACCAGGCAAATCCCATGGAATGACAAGTAAAATCACAAACACAAAAAAATCAGCGTATACATACATATATATTGCGCATTGGTATTCGCTGCATGTAATTTGATCGACTTTGCCATTTATCTATCAATTTGCAATGCACCATAGCGTATCGATTCACATGAGAGTCAAATCGAAACTGCAAAACTGAATGAGACTAACAGATAGCAAGAGAAAGGGAGAGCGATAGAACGATAGAAAGGGTATGAACGAGAAGGAATTAGAGATATATATGTACAATGCATCCTTAACGCAGTCCGTTAGTCAGTGAGTCATTTTATCATTCATTCACTTCAGTTTGTCTGTCTGTCCATCTATCCAACAAACTGTCAGTCAGCTAGTCAACCAGTTAGCAATTGGCTGTGCAGTAGTTTATCAGCAGAAAGCGAGAAAATGTAGAGTAGTGGTAAGATGGTAATGCGCATCAGAACTCGCATACAGTCGGCATTTTCCTTTCACTCAATCAGTTTGACAAGTGACAATCACAATCACGGAAGTTCCGAGCTACGTTGTTGATAACGATGATGATATCCGATTCCAAGCCGACATAGTCTGAAAATGCAAAAAGTATTATAGTCTAAAGTATATTAAGAGTATTTGCATACAGAGAAAATGCAATTAAAGTCTTTAGTCTTAGTTGCACATGAAGATATGCATATAACATTTAGCTGTCTTATCTGTCTTTACTTTTTAATGTTTACTTATTATTATTATGTTTACTTTTTAAAGATTCTTCAAATAGAAGTGAATGCATATAAGTTTGCATGTCAGTTTTCATTGTCATAATTTTCTTTATATTTTTACAAAATTCTTTAGATTTAGCCTAATTCTTGTATTCAGCATTATTTGCTAAATATCATAAACAATAGCTAAACTCTGAGTTATCTGCATCATGAGAATTGAGGACAGTTGACAGGCTTCTTGTTGATTTACTACTTGTTGTCGTTGTTGTCACTATTGTTGTTGTTGTTGTTGTTATTGCTTAGCCTCGCTCTGCCGCATGATTGATTGCTGTTTACGCGCCCAACCGAGCTAGCCCTCTCTACAAGGTTCCATTCACTATGCAAGCTACCACTCCCCACCACACACACACACATAGACACTTCTTTCTCATCGTTCCATTATGCTGGGCACTTGATTATAGTGGCTCCTGTGATGGCATTACGTAATTCGATTTCACGTTGTTCACATGTATTCAGAAACCGTTGCAGTAATTATTTTTATACAACGTCAGGTGGCTGTGTACATGCTGAGAGCTAGATTTATTACAACATGCTGGCAATACAGAAGCAACTACAACAACAACAACCGCATCGTTATATGTAGAGTATTCAATATCAGCGCTACGTTAAACTGACGTTAATAAGCAAATGAAGCTTATGATAACAAGTAAGCAACAGCAAGGCGACTCAAATAAAGGAAATACTTTGTACGTCGTGCAACATGTATTATGCAACATTTATGCAATTTAATACTTCATCATTTTACATTATGTAATCGCATTTTATATGAAATTCTTGAAATAATCTTTTGTTATGCACTAAATGAATTTTCAATAATATTAATTATTATTTTTTATTTTTTATTTATTTATTTTTATCATACACTATGGCATGCAGCCTTGGTTTTAAACAATATTCTTAATCTTCTTGTATTTTCTTTCTTCTTGCTTTCACATTGAACTCACTCGTGCATTTTCAACAGTTGATGGTCATTGTGAGGCAACAGACACAAACACAATTAAGTGCACTCGTGTGTCCAATGTCCTTTGTGAGCGTCTTTTGCTCTTTGTGCTTGTGGGCGTTTGTGTGTGCCTGTGTGTATCTTGGCAAAGAAAGAAGACTTGCAACGTAGTTGCCTGAATGTCACACCATACCATTCTATGATTGTCTCACACACTATATACGCTTTGTCCTTTCATTGCAGCGAGTCAGTAGCGAGAAGTATAAAAGAAAAGAAAAGAAGTAAATACAACATTACGTATACGTAATATTTTGCAGTAAATGGCAAAGCAAATGGATCTTTGTTTGCCAACAGCAGCTCAATGTTGAAATTGGCTTGTTTATTGTGACGCTGCGATAAGCGCACGGGTCATTGCTCCACTATGCTGTCACGCCCACACACGAAACCAACGAAACAGGGCCCAGTGTCAAAGACATATCCCACATGTGGTAAATGCTCACAGCGGGCCAAGTGACTTTAACATGGGATTTGACATCGTTCTACAATCTTTGCATGTGCATATGTGCGTATGTGTAGATGTTGCTCTATGTCTATGTGTATAGGTAGGCAAACGAAAAGAAAAGTATGAAAAAGTTTCACTCAAATACGAAAAATGTTTATTTAATTTGTATTTATTTGTATTTAACATTAAGCAGCAGTTAAGTCTAGAAATATATGACTTTCGTAAGATTTTAATCTTGCTTGAAATTATTATTCAAAATTTTTTTTTAAAGATAATTCCATACAGATTCATTGCAATTTAATATATTTTTTCAATATGTTTCAGTCTTAAATTTCCATAAAATTCATTTGCTTATATTAATGAACTCAACAATGAGTTTATTAAAAGTCATATTTAACATATTCATTTATTCAATCACAATCATAAGCAGAATCACATTCACAAGTTATCAAACCGTAAGGTGTTTGCCCTGACAACAATTTCATGAATTTTTAATTCATTAGCTTATTTCTGAGCGTATAGTAAGCTGACAGTTTATTTTATATTATATTATCAGAATTTTTTTGTTTTCGTTGCGGACTTTTATAATGGACTTTAAATGTTGCATTAATTAAAGTATTTTTCATTTCACATTTCACAAAAAAAATTTATTAATTGACAATGCGACAGAACGCATTGCGTATACGCAATATACCATATATCAATTGTATTATACAATGCGTATACGTAATGTTTTTATGTTTTTCACACTTCATTATGACGTTGAGAGAGTAGGAGAGGAAAGAGTAACGGCTGGTTTTGTTGGACTCACACAAAAGTTTAATTTGATGGAATTGAATTACTTTTGTTGTGTTTTTATATTTTTGTTTTCTGGTTTGCCATGTAGTTGACTTGTTGGTGTCTTTTTGCTCGGGGTCTAATCAAATATGCCAATCACATGAAACGAATCGAATGCGAAATGAAATTGTTCTTAATTTGCGTGATACGCATCGAAAATCAATTCAGCTTCGTAAATCCGCATACAAACTGAAGCACACGCAATCTCAAACACACAAAGCCACATAAAAGTCACCAACAGACACTGTAAGTGTGTATATGTGTGTGTGTATGTTTGTCTGTGTGTGACCATCTGGTAGCATATGCAGGTGCAAACAAGGTGGCAACTATGCCTGCAAGCCTGTGGCAAATATGTAGCTCACTGAGTGGGCGGGGCATGCATATTTAATGTAGCACCTGCAGTCGCCATGAATGACAGACACAACCATGATGTATGTGTATGTGTATGTGCAGCTGGTAAAGTCAAAGTGTTTGGCACTTGCCTTGAGAGTGTGCATAAGCTGTTAAATGTCCACAGGATATAACACGCCCACATTTACAACCACAAGCTAGTTTATTTGTTGAATTACTATTAAATGTGACATTTACATCACACGGAAATGATTTAATTTTCCAAAATTTTCCAAATAAATTAATAATAATAATTGAAGTTAAAGTATTGTAACTTTTATGTTACACACTACACTAAAAATTTATCTTTCAGCTTAACTTTTAAATACTTACAGTTTCTGGAACTTCAATTCACAGAAGCATAAAATTCACTGTAAATAACTTCAAGTCTTTTATTTACACAGCGAATTTAACTTTGACATTAAACTTAGAGAATTATATTAAATTTATACTGAAAAGTGAAAACAAAAACTCTAGCCGCGACACAAAAAGCAGCTAAAAAGGATTCAGATACGCATCATTTTACTGAAAAGATATCATATTCTTAATATCAAACAATTAGCCGAGTAAATAACGCAACTTCTAACGCACAACTTCCATGAAGCAAGAAAGCATTCACAACATCATCGCCTTTTGATATTGTAAGCCAATGCCAGTCAGTTGGTAACAGACAGACTTAGTCCTCTTTATTCTGTTTATATTTGGTCTGGCTTTTTAAGCTCAGCCTGTTGACAGGCTGTTGGTTTGCGGCCAAATGTCAAGCTGTCTTTAATGGCAATTAGTAAGAATGACAAGTAAAAGAAATTTAAGTACAGTTGCTATATATTGAAAATATACATATACATATACATTTTCGAGTATATTTTACTTCGTTAGTAAAATATTCTGACCACTAATTGCATTCATCATGTCATCAGCCACACCACAAGGCAAATGCACAGAGAGTGCGATGGAAACAATTTGCATGAAAATCATCATCATCATCATCATAAATTCAATGATGCTTATTATGTGAACCCTTTTTTTTTGCACTTGTTTTTTTTTTTTTTTTTGCTCTTGTTTTTTGGCGAGTCCTTTTTTTTTGACGAGGCACATAAAAAGCTATGCAAATAGCTGGACACTTATGTGCTGCTCAATTATTTATAAAGAGCCACGTTGACGTTGACTTTGACGTTGAAGTTGAATGGAATGAATGTAAGAAAAAAGAAAATAACATTTAGGATAAAAATTGGATTTATATGATGAAAATAATGAAATGCTACATTAAATCCAAAAATTGTGTAAAGTCAACAATGAAATTTTTACGTAAGCAGCTAAGCAGATTGTTGAGCTTAAAGCAAAAAATAAATAAAATGTTACACAAAATAAACAAAATATTAAACAAATAGTAAAGACAACAAATTTTACACATATTTAAGTATCAGTTTACCTAAGGTAAACTAACATTTTATATACTATTTATACATATCAAATATTATATATAGTATAGTAGTTAAAGCAAGCGGATGACAGATATTTTAAATAGAATGAAAATGAAACTTGACAAATACAAAAATATATTTCATATACAAACAGACAGACATATAAATGTAAGTTGCAAATGAAAATGATTTGTCGCAGCGAAAGTAAGAGTCAGTGGCAGTAGCAGTAGCAGTGGCTGACAGAAAAAGAAAAAAAAATATGTATATATATATATATAGTGGACTGGCATTAAAAAGCAATTTCCCTGGCTGTGAAAGACATCAAACAAACATTTCGTAATTCAAAACGTATTCAATTTGGGCTGAAGGGCAAAAACGGAAACGAACACAAATTTGCCATGTGCTTTAACGAAAGTGAAAACAATTTGGGAATAGCAGCACGTGCACATGCTGGCTGTGCGTGTATGTATGTCTCTGTCTATGTGGGTCTGAGTGTGATTTGCATTTGTATATGTGTGATTGAATCTGACAGGCGTTTGGATGCTCTCGGCACATCTCAGTCTTTATGTTTCTTGTGTAACTTTATAGCACCTCGTTGTTTTCTATCACACTTCTTTTTACCATACATTTATAATAGAAATAACAGTTATTTCACTATTCTTCTTTTTCTTCTTCTTTTGCATTTCCGGTCTATCAATATCGAACAGAACAAAACAGAAGAACTGTCCAAAAAAAGTAGGCCAACTCGATAAGTTATGTTTTCTCTGCTCTCTTGCAGTTTCTCTTGCTATTGTTTATTTTTATTTATTTTTTTTTTTTTTGCTGTTGCCTTTTTGGTTTTGCTTTTACTTTAGCCTTTTATTTGTTGCCATTGCAGACGCATGTTTTGGCCATTTATTTTCAGTTAAATGACAACAAATTAAGTGGCTGGGACAACTTTTTGTACTTTCATTGTACCTCGTAGTGTATGCTCGTTCGTATATTGATAATAATGATGCCCCATATAAAATGTATGCACACATTAATTTTTATCTGAAAGCGACAGCTGCAGCTGCTGCTTCTACGGCTACGGCTGTTACTGCTGCTTATTGAAGACGACAAAAGCAAGGGGAAAAATATTACGCATAAGTACGACAATAAATACTATATAAATACTATAAACATTACGAAATGCCGGAATCTTATTAATTTCATTTCGAGAATTAAAGTGTTTCAGTTGTGAAATAAAATATTCAAATATTTATTTCTATAGCAATTTCTATAGCATATGGAAGAAAATCTTACCGATATATAAAATAAAATATTCACTAGAATTTGAGCTTAAAAACCGGTCTGCCAACACGTTAAATAGCTCTTATTGAACGTAAGAGTTATATTCAAAAGGCAAACTAATTCCAATATTTTTGATAACCTTAATAATTGCACATCAAAAACAAATTTACAAATAAAATAATAAAAATAATAAAAACAAATCAAAATAAAAAAAGCTTTAAATATAAAAATCATTTTCACATTATTGCAAAATTTAAGGCAAGCGAAAAAAGATCAACGCAAAATACGTATAAATATGCACAATCCCCTTGAACTAAATTATTAACATGTGAATAAATATGCAATGTTGTTTTGTTCTCTTCATTTTGTGTAAGGATGCGTTACAGAGAACGTTAGCATAGAAGCAAGAGAGATAGAGAGAGAGTGAGAAAATGAAAAGAAAATTGTATGTTGTGCTTAAAAGATACTTGAGAAAAGGGAGAATAAGCGTTAGCATTGGGCAATGTAAGACCAAAACCATCTAGGGGGCATACAAATGTCAAATATTTACTGAGCTGTGATTAATGTTGATTCTTTGGCATGCTTTTGGCCTTTTGCAATGGATTTTGGCTGCTTAGCGTTGTCTTATCGAAGTATTCACCTGTTGTGAAAGCGAAACGGAAAGCACAATGAAAACGATGGCAACGTAAGCTCATTTCCGGGGGCGCACCTACAACACACACAAAATGAGCAGAGGAATGAAAATGAAATAGTGAGGAAACAGAGCGAAGAAAGAGAGAAATAAAAAAAAAAAAAAAACACGAAGTATTGTGTATAGCAATCAATTAAATTGATTGAATGTTTAACAATATGTTCAACAATAAAACAAGATGCCAGCAAATACAAGTGCTGCGCAATAAAACTAAAAGACATCACTCTCTCTTTCTCATTCATACATTCTCTTTCTCCCTCTCTCTGCGCCTTTGTCGGCATTCTCCCCCTTTTGGCTCAAGTGCACTTAGTTAGTAGCCATGACCATGGTCCTAGCAAATGGAGCTAAATGGGCTAAGTGGTCAAGTAAATGCCCGAACTGCTATGGTTGGTCACGTTGTGTCAATAGACATTGCAAATGCACTTTGATGCCAAGTGTTGCAGTTGTTTTAACAATTTTCTATGTTTTCATACAGCTTTTGCACGAAACATAAATTGCGCATCGATGCGCTGCATTTATTATGTGCGAAAAAACGAAATTCTGCACAACCTGTAATCTATTCACAGCTAAAAAAAAAATTGTATATCCAAAGAATTTTTAAAAAAATATTTTAAAAATATTTAAAATTAAATTTAAAAAAAAAATGTATAAATTTATCAATTTTTTATTGAAAATTTTCGTTTTGATATTAAAATAAAATCAGAAAAAAAAATGTGTGACAAAAAAAAAACATACATACATATGTAAAAGTTCGAGTAAAATACAAAAGAGCTTAATAAGCTTTTAACATAAATTGTTAAGTTGAACTTTGTCAGTTCCATATTGTCACATACATCAATCACATTAAATTTCATTCTCAATGCGGTAGACCCTTATTTAAGTTATGTTGACGCTCAGTTGCACAACAAGGGAAAAGTTATCGTCATTGTGTTTTATATATATTTATGTGTCATAATGTAGACAACAAAAAAAAAAACGAACATAAAATAAAATACCAAAAAAGAAAATAAAAATAAATAAATAAATAAAAATATAGAGAGAGAGAAAAAAAAATACAAAAATAGCAAATCATTGCCTAATCACATCAGGCACAACTTATCACACGGCACCCACCTCCGCCAGCAATCACCACCACCATCTTTGGCCAGCTGATTGCTTCCGTTGTGTTGCTTTGGAACAGAGTTTAAAATTCAATTTTGTAGAAAATTGTATGTGCCCGAGCTGCCTAAACGTATTTCAAACGTTTTTCAATTTATTTCGTCTACCAAAATAATGAAGCATCTCAGCAACAGTGGGGTGCAATAAAGTAACATGGTAGTAGAGTGGTGGGTTAAAAGGCTAAACCAAACCAGACCAGACCAGACCGGACTAAGCGAGGGCGGCCAGTCAACTAGACAAGAGCAATGTTAAACAGCTGTCCAGGGCGCAAACTCAAATCAAGCCAACAAATGAGTCTAAACAAAATGTGAAAAACAGTCAAAAAAATAAAAAAAATGAAAAACTGAAAGAAAAAAAAAGGTCAAAAAGGTATGAAATAACTTAAAGCTACGTGCTGGCCCTAGGCTAGCGACTCAAACCAACTTGCAACTTGGCCCTCATCAATGCCAATACAAAATCGATTATTTTTCTACAGTTTTTATTTTTATTTTTTTTTCTTTCTCTTGGACTGAGACCTTTTTACGCCTGAGCACGATAATATTTTGAAAAGTGTGAGGCTTGATTATTGATTGACGTTTGTTATACGTCGCCTATACATTATGTCTTCCTAATATACACTAAAAAACAATGCAATGCATGAAGTCTAATGCTTTGATTAAACCTGATTGAATTGTCTATACAACTAATGTGGTCGATTTGGCTGTCTGACAAGACTCGTAAATAACTCATGGTCGACATAATTTGAAACATGT